>VZRV01009876.1:721020-758135 GCA_013398115.1 Falcunculus frontatus
CGAGGGCCGAGCCCAGCCCGCCAGCGGCGCGCCCCCGGCCCGGGAGACGCGGGCCCCGTTCCGCTTCGACTACGAGCGGTTCCGCCGGAGCCTCCGGCACCCGGTGCGGGGCGGGCGGCCCGGAGAGGACCCCGAGACCCGCGCCCGCAGGATGAAGATCAAAGAGGTGGGTGAGGAGCGCCCGCGCCGTTCGCAGACAGCGCTCACGGCCGGGTGCCCGCTCGGCGCTCCCTCGCCTCCCTCCATGGCCACGGCCCCCTCAGGCAGTCGTCCTCACCTCAGTGCTCACATCCCCCCTCAGTCAGCCTTCGCCTCGTCTCACCTCACGGCTGTGTCGCCCCTCAGTCAGTCCCTGCCTCCCCTCGCAGGTGTGTGTCCCCTCAGTCCTGCCATCAGCGGCCACATCTCCCCCTCAGTCAGTCCTTGCCTCCCCTCACAGCCACATCGCCCTCAGTCAACCCTCTCATGGCCGTTTTTGGGACCACGTCCACCTCAGCCCTCACATCTGTGTCCCCTCTCAATCAGCTGTCACTGCCCCTCACAGCCGGTTTTTTTCCCCCATCTCATCGTGCTCATGTTCCTCCTCAGTCAGCCCTTGCCCCCTCACAGCCGTGTCCCCCTTCAGTCCCCCGTTACGGCCATGTCCCCCCTCAGTCAGCTGTCACTGCCCCTCACAGCCGTGTCCCCCACTCTCCTCAGCCACCCCTCACCTCCCCAGCCTCACCCCCATTTCTCACACAAGGCACCCGTGTCCCCTTCTCCCTCCTTTTCCCAAGGAAGATGGCAGGAATTGGGGTGTCCCTTTCTGAGGGAGTGTCCCTGTCACTGAGCACACACCTCCACTCACCAGAGAGGAGATGCCCGGGCTGCCTGGTGGGGTGTGACTGAAATTAGGGAAATTTAAATTTCAGCTTGGTTATTAGGGTGGGGGGAAAGGGTTATAGGGGGGAAAAAAAACTCGCTTGATGGGAGATGTTTTTGGTTGTGCAAGAGGCTCCATCCCTGGGGTGGGTCGGACTTTGCACAAAAACTGGGAGATGACAGAACTTGGCTGGTCCACGGGCACAGAGGGACGGGATGTGCCCTCGCAGGAGTCGGGGAGGAGCTGGAGGCTCCATCCCTGCACATCCCTGTGGGACTGGCACTGGAATTGTCACCCACTACCGCGAGCTGCCCCAGCCCTGACCCTGCTGAGCTGGGGTAGCCTCGTTGGGGGGGCTCCAGGGGTGTCAGGGCGAGGGGGGGATTTGGCCCCGTGCCTCAGCTCGTGCCTGAAAGCCTGGCAGCCTCCCAGACATCACGGAGCAGGCTGTGACCCAGTTAACCAGGTTTGTGTGGGATTCGATTGTGGCTGTCGGATCCTTTGCCGTGATGGATAACCGACTTGGAGGGAATTTTGCTCTCGGAAGAGGTGCCAATAAGTAAAAAGCACAGATTTAATTAAGCAGAGTATAAATTTCCTGGGTCTGTGCTGTCGCAGAGGTGCAGGCATCCAGCAACGACGCTGCCCCGGGTTGAAGAGAGAATCGAGTCGGGGAATAATGCACCCAGGGCTTTCATCCTCTCCAACCTGCAGCTAAAAACCAGTTTTTAAAGCTCCCCTCCCGCTATCTTTGTCAGGCACTAAAACAAAGGCTGCACCGCTGGTGGAATTCCAACTCCTCTGCCAGGCAACCAGGCACAACACACCCAGGGGTGCTGGGTTTCTTTATGATCCCGGGTGGGATTGAGCCGTCCTTTTCCTGCTGCAGGGTGTTTGGAATGTTCCAGCACCCGGCCCTCACGTGTGCCTGGATCCCTGCAGATTCCCACCTCCAAGGTGTGCCAGGGAGCACGACATACCCGGGAATAACCCAGCTTCCACTCCGTGCAAACAAATCAAATTGAAAAATCAAATTTAGGGGAAGCGAGCGGCATTCAGTCCTTCATTTGGAGTTAATTATTTTTTAAATATAGCATTATTTCAAGCTGTATGGATTCAGCCCCATCTGTTTCTAACAGCCATAATCAGTGCTGGGTAGCAGAGTTAGAGTTTTCAAGGATGAGAATCCATAAATATTAGTTTTATGCTGACAGCTAATTACTCTTCAAACACAGCCCTTATTTCTTAAAAGTGCCTACACTTCTATTTATTCAGAGAGAGAGAAACAAATATGGTGCTGAGATATGAGGCTGAACACGCAAAACGAGGGGGTGGTGCAGCCTGGGGAAGAGATAAGGTGTGTCTTTTTTTTTTGTTAATCAAAAAGACAAGAGGAAGACAAACCAGGAAGGTTGGAAGACAAATGCTGTGTAAAAAGAAACAGATGGAGAAGAAAAGAATCGCGAGGAAGAAGTGATGATACAGCCTTTGGATTAGCAAATATTGCTCACACGATGTGAGATGCCAGCAGGGCAGGTGGTGGCTTTGCTGGCTGTTCTGAGGTGTGTGCAGTAGCTGCAAGTGGCTTTTCTCTCCTTCTTCCAGAGCTTTACATCCTGTGATTTGCTAAAACGAGTCCCAAACTATCCTTGTACTGAAAGTTTTGTTATTTTCTTTGCCTTCCCTCCGGCCGTTCTCACAGGTCAGCACCTCTGTAACGGGGAGGATGGATGTGGATGGGATTTGTTGATGTTTTTTTCCCCCATCTGCCTGCCAGATGAAGGCCAGGAGGAAAAACTGGTGTCTGATCAAAGATGCCCAGAGGTGATGCCCAGCCTAGAGAGTCAGAGCTTTGTTTTCCACAGGACCTCTCAGCCTGAGGAATTCCAGTCAGGAATCCGAGCTGCTGCCCCTTCTTTCCCACCACCTCTGAGCTGCCTGATGCTTCAGCTAAAGAAGAGCGTGTGTCTGGCTGTTCTGTGTGGAAAGTGGCAGCTCATGTAGCCCTGCTAGACTTCTCCTGCTTAAAAAACAGAGTTTAGAGTGGGAAGCCCCATGGCCTCTCCCACTTTACTGCTGTTTGGGAAAGCCCTTTGGGGCTTGAGGAGCACTGGAGCTGTTTGCAGAGCGAGGAGCCAGGCTGGGGTGGACCTGCCTCGCTCGTTGTGTGCTTTGAGTGCTGTTTCCTCGTGGTGCAGAGAGGAAAAGAGAGGGAGCAGCCAGTGGAAGTGGCACGTGGGAGCCTGTTAAGGGGAGTCAGTGCTGCAGAGAGCTGGGCTGACGTGTGTGTGCAGGCACCTTTACCTATAAAGACAAATCCGGGGTCAGTTAACAGTTGTTTTCTGGAGAAATGAAAAAGAGAGCACCTGAATTGCACAGACTTTGCTGCTAAAGGTCATTGGTCACCTGGAGAATGGTCTGGGATTCACTGCTGTGTGCTCCCGTGGTCAGCCCAGGGCTGGGGGCACTCTGACCTTTCCAGGAAAGCTGCAGAAAGCCAAATAACAAATCTCCCCATGCTGCAGGTTGGGAAATTTTGGAAGGGATTATTCATCTCGTAAGATGACCTCTGGAAGAGGTATTAGTTGTGTAATTGATCAGTCAGGCATGGCTTTGGGGATTAGCTGAGTTTTTACATGTGCCAAATACAAATCACCGATGCTCAGGAAAAAAAGAAGTGGTTGTAGCTGGAGAGTGACTGCAGAAATGCCACGGTGGGATTCCATATTTATTTGCTCTCCACAATTTCCAGATCAAATTGGCTCAGGGAAAAGTCAGAATTATTTCCCCTCCAACTGCTGCCTCTGCAAACTCAGCCTCAGATCTGAGGAAATCAGACCGTGTGGTTCCTGCCTTCTGCATCATAACCAGTAATAAAGATTTTGCTGGTGGAGCTGAGCTGACAGTTTTGCTGATGATGGATGGAGCCAAACAGGCTGCTCCTTGCTGCACTCCTGCTGCGTTGGACTCGTGGAGCTCATAGGTAGGGGAGCACTGGGGAGAGAGGGAAGAGCATTTCTTTAGAGTGTTTTTATACCAGCCCTGCTAATGCCAGCCAGAGCTTAAAGACAACCAGCCAGAGCAGAAAGTTCATCATTAAATACTTCCAGCTCAGTCATGGGCCGTGAGAAAAATGTGATCAGAGAGATTTACTAGTGTTTCTTTCCTGTTTTGGGTGCAAAAGGCATGTTTCCATGGCCGAGGTGTGGGAATGCCTCATGCCTGCACCTGGCAATGTCCTTTGTCCCTTTTAAATAAGGGAATGTGTCAAATCCAGGCAGGGATTGTACCCTTGGGTCTGACAGCTGCATTCATTTCCTCTGGATTAGTGATGTTTGTTTCACAGTGCACTTCTCTTCATCCTGGCTTTTCCTGCCACCTTCACCTCCACCTGCCTCACCTGGCTGTCCCCTGTCCTCTTCTAACACAGCTCCCAAGATGTATTTGCTCTCAGAAATCACCCCCTGGGGGGAAGGAGGCCACCACAGCCTGTGTACACAGTTATCCCGCATCACTCCGCACATCAGCAGGTGGATCAGCCTTTCAGACACAACTCTCTCGACACTTTATCACAGAAAGATAATTAGCAAGAAACAGGAATGTTATCGGGAGCTCAGCTTCTGCTGGAAGTCCCTTGGTGTTGGTTGCTGAGTTCCCTTTTGTGTGGTTTTGACAGCTGTGACCGCAAGGAAAAAAAGTGCTTATTTTTGGGGCAGAGCTGGAGAAATGCTGCGGGTTTTCCTGAATTTGTGCCACAGCCTTGACCCCTGCCAGGAGGAGTCTCAGCTCTGGTGCTGGTTGCCTCTGGCACAGCTGTGTGGGTGTTCTCCTGGAGCTCACAGGTGTGCTGTGATCACCAGTTTGTCAAAAGCAGGGCTCAGAGCAGTTCTCAGTTCGAGCTGGGCTGTGAATCCCATTATCAGTCCTTTCTGACCATCTCCTTTCCACAGCCAGCAGGAAAAAGATGTCAGACCTTTCCCTTTGCCTGCACCGTGCAACTTTGCACTCTTCCAGTTGGAGGAAATGCCTTTTCTTGCTGTAATCTGGGGCTGAGCAGCACTCCAGGCCACTCGTGTGATCCATCCGTGGTTTCGGTACGTGAGGAGCACCACAGCACAGTTCCAGCTGGAAACGCACCTCCCGTGCACCTCTTCCTCACTGAGGCACGTGGGAAATGGCTGATCCTTTGTGCTGGGCAGGTGGAAACCCAGGGACTTCCAACAGGCTCGCTCTGGCTGCTGGGGGTGAGGAAACCAGTTCTCAGTAAAATATTTACTATGGTGGAGTGGAATTATGGTCTCAAAGCAGTCAGATGTGCTGTGATCAGATTGTAATTCTTTCTCTGGGGTAGAAATACCTCTGCAAGAGAGAATTTCTCTGAGGTTTGAAGCAGTGGCTGGCTCCAGCCTTGCTGGAATTTTCCTTTGCTCCGCACTCCTCATGCATTTATTTACTGAACCTGTGAGAGGGGTACTGTAGTGTAAATCCCACAAATGGTGCATGCTGTGGGTTTTTTGCTTCAGTAGCCTCCGGTGGATTCATGCAAACAGAATTTAGCCCTGACCTCGAGCCTGTTTCAGCTGTAGGGGATGCAGTTAATTGACTAAAAATGTATTTGTTCTGTTGGTAGAGTGCACGAGCACGGGCGATGCCTGGCGTGCTGTGATCAGTGCTGCAGAGCTGTTTGCCTCAGTGATGCCTCAGAGCTCGCTCTGACCCAGCTCTCCCGAGCTGAGGGCACTCTGGAATTTGGGAGCGCTCTGCAATTTTGCAGACATTTGCTCTCCTCTCCCCAAATGTAGCACTGAAAGCACTTGTTCCACAACAACTAAATTTGATGCTAGACTGGTTTCTGAACTGCCACTTACAGCCAGCGCACGGCTCAGCACTGCAGAGTTGTTGGCGTGCGGGTGATGAGTGACTGCAAGTGCTGGGCGTGGGGAAATGAGTTTCTAGCATGCCCACAGATGTGTTGTGCTGAAAGACCTGCACCTTCCTGAATCACTTCATGTAATAATTCATAAATACACATCAGCTCTTTGAGGTTCCTTGGGTAGGAAGTCAGATTTAGGGTAGGGGGATGGAGCCTGGCTGTGAGCTGTCGGTAACATCCTGCTGTAACCTCCCTGCTCTGCCATCAGTCTGGGGCCTGTGCACAGCCAGGTCTTCAAATATTTACTAAAAAGCAGTCCACCTGCATTAAGATTCCATCTTTCCAGACAAAATTTTTACGGACTCATGATTAACTTTTAATCAATTATTAAATCTGCCCCTTAATGGGAGAAATATTTTTGTGCTAAGTGTTCTTCCCTTTAGTTCTGTATGCAAGGCTTTGCCCAGATGAGGTTAATCCATCACGTTTGGTTTACCCTGTGATTCTGTTATTGTACAGATTGTTTATTGTTTTGATGTTTTTTAATATGTTTTCCAGTATTGAAAACAATTCGGATTTTAGATGGGGAGGCTGAGAGGGAGAAAGGGAAATGTACCTTAGTACTAAATGAGAGACTGACCTGAATAGAAAGCTGACATGGAGCTGTCAGAAGGAGAAGGCAGGAAGGCATATTCACTCTGGTGGTGGGAAGAAGAAATCTTGGTGCTGGGAGCATTCTGATTTTTAAGCTTAAGGAGGAGACTACATTTACATTCCCCAGAAAAATACTTTTCAGTGGATGCTGTGAGGAGTGGATTTGGCATGAGGAGCACACACAGCCATGATTGCTGTCTTTACTCTGGGTCTCCTGGCACTCGAGTTCATCATCTGACACCACATTTTGGAAGGGTTCCAGAGGAGCTGTCGTGGGCAGTGGTGTCTCTGAGCCGCACATAATGCGAGGGCTTTGTGCATGATGGACCCAGAGCATGGCAGGAGACAGAGCACAGTGGGAACTGTGCTGGAGGACTGGATAATAAACATCTCCTATTTATGGGACAGGATGGCACTCATTTGTACCCCGGCTGAAGGGGCAGAGCACCCTCTGATAATTAAAGCAGGACACTTTGTGCTCTGTTCCTGAGGGCAGATCTGTCGTGGCACCGTGTGGAGCCAGCAGGCACCTCTGTGAAATGAGCACACACTGCTTAATCCCTAATCCAGCAGGGTGATGAGCAGCAAGACTCTTTCCTCCTGGGCTCTCCAGCTTTCCCTGGGAGGACACTGGAGCGTGAGTAACAGCAAGAGGCTGCACTAAACTGAAGTGACTTCCGTGCTTGCCTTTTGCATCTCCTTATCCTGACGGCAGAGCTGCAGAGTTCCCCGTGTGAGCGAGTGTCTGCTGCCTGCTGGAATCAAAGGAGAGATCTCCAGCGGGTTTGGAAAGGGGAAGTGTCTTCGTGAGGCTTCTTCCCCGAGCTGAAAGGTAACAGAGTGCAGCTTTCTAGGAATGGGAGCCCTGTGTGCTGAAAGCCCCTTGTGTCCTCAGAGCCATCGTGCAGCTGGGGGCTTTCCCCACCCTTGTGTTTGTCATTCCTTCTGTGTCACCCATCCCTGCCCAGTGTCCCCCCCGGGCTGTTTGAGCCAGAGGCACCGATCCTGGTTCTGGTGCCTGGTCCTCAGTGGAACAGCAGGAGCTGTGCACTGCCCTGCCCTCAGTGGGGCACTCTGGGGGTCTCCCCATGCTGGCAGCTTGCTCTGAACTTTGGTTTCTCTGTGACCTCTCCCCTCTGTCAAACCCAATTGAAGTTTTCCAGCTCAGGAGTTACCGGGGAGGACGGGCAGACGACAGCGGAGCAGAAAACGGTTCCTGGGTTTATTTGAGCTAATTGTTCTGAAGGCTGGGATTGAGTGGGAGCCAGGAGCTCATTAGTTCTAATCTGGCCTCCAACACTTGCCTTGCGTGGCCCTAGAGCTGCTGTTAGATTTCCTCTCTTAGATATTGCAAGAATAAGGCTGCAAAGAATATTAAATGCAAGAGACGGAGAATTCCTGCAGCATCTCGTGCCAGCAGCACTAGCACAGGACGATGATATACAGTGAATGTTCCTCCTAGAGAGTGTCTCTTCCCTTCAGAGGGACTCGGTGACAGAACTCCCGCTGATTTATGGAGCAGGATGGCTCTGCAGACTGTCTGTGCTGAGAATTGGAGCCGTGTTAGCAACGTCCGAGCAGCCGTGTTTAAAGCAGGGCTCTTGCTCTAATTGTGTTAACATGATTTCCCTGGGCAGGGAGGGAAGTGCAGAACCGTGTACTTTGCGAAGTAACAAAGGATAATTATGAAGTAATCGCGTTTCACCCATCCTGAAACCCTCCTGCTGCCTGGGTTAGCCAGCAGGATAAAATACAAATAAAATACTTCCAGTGGAAACAGGATGTTTCTGGCTCTCCTTCCATCTGAGCCTCATTTTTTCTCTGGAGTTACGTAGGAAGGACACGTATTTATGTTGGAATTCAGCGCTGATGAACCCAAACAAACCCTTGGCTGCTTTCTGGTGCTGTTTTGGCTTTCCTGAAGGTCGTTCTCCAGCACCAAGACCATGTCAGGGTTCCTCAGTGCTGATCCACCATGGCTGTGATTGATTATCTTATCTCTCAGAGCTTTGTTCTGGGTGTTGCTGAGCCCAAACAACCAGAACATTGTTGCTTCTGGCTGTGGCTCTGCCCACTCTCATCGGTGGCTGCACAGCAGAATAATTCAAAAGGTTGATTTCTGAAAGGCAGCTCTGGCTGGCGTAGGATGAAGCCAGAGACAACTCTGTTCTGTCTGCTTCTTTCATTTCTGGCTTTCCAAGGCTTAAATAAAACTTTGAGTTGAATGTTAGGGTGGGATTTGGTAAGTGGAGGCTTGTTCCTTAGGCCTGAGCAGTTCTGTGGGTGCCACTTCTGCACTGATGTAGACTCTGTGAGCAAGGAGGTGCCTCCTGCCTCTGATTTGGATGAGTCTTTATGGCTCTTCTCTGCAGTTCATTACCCAGATCCCCTCAGGGCCATTCCTTGCTTTCTGCTGTCAGCAGTCCATCAGTCACTGTGGTGTGGTGGCTGTGCTGGAGCAGTGCCAGGGCCCAGCCTCCATCCCTCTGAGGATGGGAGGTCAGGCTCAGTGCAGGTCAGGCCCCTCCATCCTTCCAGCTGAATCCCAACCTTGTTCTCACATCCTCTCCACCAACCTCGTTTTCATCAGAGATCCGGTGTTTGCAGCCTGGTTTGTATGATTTATTGTGGGCTCTGGCACTCTTGGAAGGGTTTATCAGCCTCTGGCTAATAAATTTGCTCCTGTGGTCCAAGAATTTCTTGTACCACTTTTGTAAGGTGACAGCTCTGACACGTGGCTCTCGGAAGGCTCTGGGTGAGTTTCTTGTGTCTGTTATTAGCTGTTACCTGTGATAAATTATTGGACTAATCTCAGCTGACTACTTAATACTCGAGAATTGCTCTGTTCCTCTCTTCAGAAGTTCCAATCACGAGGAACTCTGGAAAAGGGAGAGGACAGCAGTGCTCCAATCTGTCCCTCTGAGCAAGGACTACAAAGACAGATGGGGAGCAGGTGAACCAGCAAGAAATCATTAAACTAAACTCATCCTCCCAGATCTCTCCTGCTAAGCCATCCAAGTGTGAGATGAAGCACGAGGTGTGCTGGCAGTCCTCAGCCTCCCTCTTTCTCCTGTTCCAGCATTTGGACTGAGACAAAGCCAGTTTCCAAACAGATGTTCCTCCTGCTCCCTAAATCCATTCTCACAGTGCAGAACAGGAGCGATGCAGGATTACTCTTGGCCTGTGTTTACATTTTTTTCTTCCCTTCTTTCCTTCCTTCAGTTCTCCCATCTGCTTCTGCTGTGTTTTGGGCCCCTGAGCCATCCATGTGTCAGAAGCAATTCACACCTTGTGGGTGCTGGGGAGAGAGGCAGCTCAGCTGCTGGGCCTGGAGTGGGAGAATGAGACTGAAATGGGGAGAGGGAGAGTGAATTGAGCCTCTGAGGGAACCTGCGATGGGGCTGCTCCCTTCTGGTGGGAAGGACTCCTTTTGTCTCTTACAGATGTGGTGGTTCTGAGGCTGCTCTTCACTTTTTATCTCTGAGAATGCTTTGGAAACATTCCCATGGCTGAGCAGGAGCTCCTCAATTGTCCAGCCTGGGCTGCTGCAGCCTCCCACAGAGCCCCAGCTCTGGTGCATCCCAATTTCCATCCCACACAGTGGCTGTCAGCGTGTTCCTGCTCTGGGCAGGGAAGGCTTTACTGACCTGCCTTGGGCTGGCTCCGTGGCACATTTACACACAGATACTCTGGAGCCTGTTTAGTCCTTCTCTTCCAAGCCCACCGAGGATTCCTGCCGTGCTGCCACGTCCAAGGCTCGGGAGTACAAAGCCTCTTCTCTTCTCTGTTTTGTTTCTTTTCATTATTGATCTGTTTGACATTTGTCCCACAGGCTGTCAAACAGGCCCAATACGTTCTAGAGACTTTGTTTCTCTTTTTTTTTCTTTTCCTTGAAAAAGAGAAGCAAAATGTTTCCACACCTTTTCCTTTCCTTCCCTTTCCTTGCAGCATTTTGGGTTACTTATGGCTACAGCTCCTTTCTAGCATCCCCTTGGGCTGTGGCTCTCCAGAAATGAGAATCCTGTGTGGATGGTATCTGTAGGGGAAGGGGAAAAGCCTTCCCTTGTCATAATGCAGGTCTGTAAAAACAATCCTGCTTCGTGTTTGTGTTTCCATCCACCTTCCCATTCAGCCTGGGGGGATTTTGGGGAGGAGCTGATGGATTCTGGCCTGGTTGCTCAGCTCTTGCCCATCACTCACCTGGAATGCTGGGCACTTTGAAGGAGAATTTGTAGTCTGGGTGTAATTAGGGATTTCCAAAGCCCGTGTGCTGTACATGCTTGAAGGGAAGTAGCTGAGATGGAAGAGCCCTCCAGGCAGCCTACAGGAATGAGACAGTGCCCAAAATCTTGAGAGCTCAGGGAATTCCCTGCGTGGTTTGTGCTGCAGGCACAAAACCCAGGAGGGGACTCGGAGGTGACATTTGAAGGAGCATCATTACTAGAGAAGTAATTTTTTCCTCACTTTCCTTCCTTAAAGCATGCTGGAATGCAATAGCAGTCACTGAGAAAAGCCAGACTGTCCAACCTGGAGTGAAAAGGACTTGGAAAAAAATGTAAATAGCAGTGTCACCAAAGTGTGCTGGTGGCTTTCTGGTCCTGCTGCTGTCCTGTGTGCCTGCAGCTCAGGAGTTGTTGTGTTTGACAGACATCTCCTAATACACAGCAAGGGTCAGCTTGGGAGGTGAACCAGAACTTTGGGGTGTAAAAACCCCGAACCCCTTTTATAAGGACCTCAAATTTCTTCCCTGATTTCCTCATGCTTACAGACATTGCTCAAAGAGCTCCTTCTGCCTTCTGTGGTGACAGCAAGGGAGATCAGAACTGTTCCTTTGGTTTCGAGCTCATCTTTCTTGAAGTGCCACCTCTTCAATTTTCAGTCCTTCCTGTACCCCACTGCTCATTTCTCTGAGTTTGCTGCCGCAGCATCTCCCCTTTGGTCTCCCTCACACAAGCCCCAGTCAGACCTGCCCCTGCCACACTGACCCCAATCCTTTTCTGCAGCGTGCCAGGATGACCCATGGAGTGTCCATCTGGGGAAGAACTCATCCCTCTGACAGAACAGGGTCAGCTCCCCTGGCTGGGGCTGCTGGGTGCAAACAGGACATCAGGGGTCACCTTTTCCTGCCAGCTCCCCAAACCTGGTGACAGCAGAGCCTGAGTGGCTGTTGGAGCTTAGGACAGAAGGAATATTTATGGTGTTTATTGCTGGTGTGGCTGTGCAGCACCAGCCTGGCCGTGCTCTGGAATATCCTGAGTCTGATCAGCTCCAGGGGCGCGCAGGGAACAAGAAGCTGAAGTGTCAGGGTGGCCAGGAACACAAATTCCTTTTATTCCTACCAGAATTTTCCCCCCGGCTTTGATTCTGGGAAGCGAAGGAGCCGAGGCTGCAGCTCCCCTCATCTCTCCACTAAATCACCGGGTGCTTTGGTCTAGACTTGCAAATTTGTTCTCAAACCATTGTCGGCCTCTTCCAGGCCAGCATCTCATTACAGAGCCAACTGCAGAATCAACTGCTCTTGCTGACATGTTTCCTGATTTAGATGCAGCTGGATCCAGCTGGGGTTTAATGCCTCAGATAGCCCTAGAAGGGTTTTATTTTTTTTTCCCCTCTTGACACAGTTAAATCTAGTTGCATTAGGAATTTAATTAGGTGTTAGTTTAATTGTGGTTTGAGCTGTTTGCTCCCATTCAGCTTTCCTAGCAGGGACTGGGTAAGGGAGACTCTTGAGTTCTATTTCTGTCCTTGCCACTAACACTGACAACCTTGGACTTCTCTGTGCTGGGCTTTTTTCTGTCCCCCCAGTGCAGATCAAGCTTCCAGTCCTGCTTTTCCCCTGACTGTGGTGGGCAGGGAGTGCTTGGCTCTGCAGGTCTGGGCTGGAACTCCCCATTACCCAGCTGGATTGGCTGGCTGGGAACAGCAAGGAGAGCTTAAAATTTATTTTTTTTATATTGTAGCTTGCTGGAAGGTGATCCCTTCTGGCTTCCTAAAGAATTCCCCCATTGTTCCAGAGATGGAGATCAGTTTTCTGAGCAATGTCTTCGGCTGTTGTGCAAGAGAGGGTGAGCTGTGATAGCAGCTGGTGGCAGAAAAATCCACCCGTGCTGCTTTGAGAAGGAGCTGCCAGGAGTTTGCCAGAAAAAAATTGAAGCAAAGCTCCACTCACCTGTTGCTGGAATTGCTCTGTTATATTTACTTCCAGATAAAGCTGCCTTTAGCAAGCACTTCCCAGCCTCTATCTGCCATCTCCCACTATCAGCTGATGTGTTTGCAGGCAGGAGCTGCCAGGGATGGAAATTTTGGGTTAGAATCCTCCAGGAAGAGCTGGAGCCCCAGGGAGGACGTTCTGTGCCCAGGCTGCTGCTTTAGGTGTGAAAAAGGAGCCTTTATCTTGTGTTTAAGGAAAACTCGAACAGTGGCAGGTGTCAAAGAGGTGAGGCTTTCCTGAGCTTTGGGTGTCATTCCAAAGGGTGTGTTTGGAGAAATCTGCTTTTGAGGGAGTGGGTTCATGGCAGGAATCAGCCCTGTGCTGTCTGGGAGGCCAATCAGCCTGGAAAGGGTGAAATCCCAGTGCTCCAGGGACACCTTCCACTATCCCAGGATGCTCCAAGCCCTGCCTGGCCTTGGATACTTCCAGGGATGGGGCATCCACAGCTTCTGTGGGCACCCTGATGGACCAAGTGAGCTCAGGCTCACCATGTCCAGTGCACTCTGGATATTTCTGTGTGCAGTACTCTCTGGATATTTCTGTGTGCAGTCCTCTCTGGGTGTTTCCATGCCCAGTGCTCTGAGAGGAAAGGGCTGAGGCTGTGTTGTGGATGGAGGAGCCAAGGCCCAGAGCAGTGGAAGTTGCCCAGAGGATGTGTCAGAGTCATCAGTGGAAAGCAGAGAGGGAATAGCTGCAGTTGGAGTCAGGATTGTGCTCTCTTGGCTTTCCTTTGGGAAGTGACAGGCTCAGGTTTTACCCCTTTGCCATCAGTTAAAAGGATGAGTTTGATTTAAAGTGGGAGAAGAGAGGGGATGTTGGATTAACACGTCCCAAGGTGAGGCTCTCGTGGTTGGCAGCCGTGTGAAGGCTGATTAAATGGAAAGCTCTGCAATTCCCTGAGTGTTTCATTCCAGGCAGGAGCTAACATGGCTGCTGGAAAACAGGCAGGTTAGCCAGCGTGTCTTTAAATTGCTCGAGTTCCTGTTGGGATCTATTGGATTTACTGTAATCTTTAATTATAATGTGTAATTACTTTAGGATAGATTATCAATGTTGGTGTCCGTCTCCGGGAGTTGCTTGGTAACATCCCTGGAGCTGCAGCTCCTCCTGCTCTGCACTTCCAGGCTTTTAAACCCAGCCAGTGGCAGCCTCTGGATATCAGTGTGTGCCTAAATGGAACATCTCCATCCACTGGAGTGAGCACACAGCCTTTTTGTTATCATTTTGCTGTTACATAAAAGCATTACCACGGACAGCGGCCCACAGAAGTAACCCGAGAAGTTGCTCGGCTTTCTATTAAAGGTTTTCAGATGAATTCCAGCCTTTTTATAGCATTCTGCCCTGCTGTTTGCATGGATATTTATATCTCCGTGTGATAATACTAAAGGCAGCAACGCAAAATAAACATGATGCTGTTTCATTACCTTTTCTGCAGATCCTGAATTATACAAGGTTTATGCAAGTCTGATAAGGGAGAAATACATCCATTATTCCAAACAGAAATGAGTTATCCCAATGTGTTCAGGCAGACTTTTTTCTTCTTCTTCTTCTTCTTCCTACAAGAGTGATAGTTCCTCTTTTTCTCTGCCTCTTGTCACCTGGCAAATTATACTTTATACAGCAGGGGAAAATAAATGGCATTATTGCCACTTAAAAACCCAAACTGGGATGGGGGCTACTGTGGGGCAGCAAGGAGGTTAAAGGTAGGAAAGAACAGGTCCTACTTTTGAAACTGGTAGGACAAATAATCTCTTTCCAGCTGCAGGAAAAGGAAGAGAGGTGGTGGAAAAAACAAGTTAGGAATACAATGGGGAAAGAAATATTTAAAACTACACTCACCCCCCCCTTCTTTTTTCCTTCTTCCTTTTTTTTTTTTTTTTTACCCAAACTGGAAATTTCTTTGATACTTTATATTTGAAGGGGAGTTGAAGGAAGGAGGCTAAAGAGCCACAGAAGTGGTTATCTTGTGAAGATAATGGCTTTGTGTAATGTTCCTTGGAAGTGCTTGAAAGGGGCTGATTGGTTGGTATATTTAGATTTCATCTTTTAAGCATTTACTAATTATCCCAGTCTAGATGGATAAAACTAATCAAATAGCTGTTTGGGAATGCTCTGCATTTGGAAATCTTCCCTGTTAACAAAAGGAGAGCAAGTGATGGTTGGGGGGGAGCTTTTTCTTCTTTTTTTTCGCCCTCTCATCTCTCTGCCTTTTGCAAGTCCATAAACCCAGAGATCTGGAGTGGTTTAGTTATTAAATGTGCTAAAGATCTGCTAATCTCTTCAAAGTGAAAATGCTTCCTTGGTGAAGTTTTCATCCCGAGACCTGTTCCATCATTAGCTGGATCACAGCATCCTGTAAATGCTTTTTGTTCTGCTGCTGCCTCTGTGAAACACAGGTGGGCTCGAAAGGCAGCTCCTGTTTGGGTTTGGACGGAGCAAAGCACGAGAAAAGATAAGGGTCTAAATGGTGAAAACGATAGTACAGGTTTTCAGATCTCAGTTTTGTTATTTCTAGTTGGTTTTAATACAGAATTGTCTGGCTGGGCAGCTGCAACTCTCCAAAGTAACAAGTGACTTACAGGTTAAAGAAAAGAAAGAGCAATCTGACAAATTAAGTTATAAATTTGGAAGTCTCTGCTATAAATCAGTTGAGACCTGCAGTGATTAGAATACCAGGGCGAAATAGATAATTATCTATTAGGTGGCAGATGGCTCACTGGTGAGAACAAAATCTAAAATTATGGATCTATTTCCATAATTTTTGTGCTTCTGGTGCCATTTTTCAAATGCAGAATGGCACGATGTTAACGCTGATGTATTGTGATGTGTCAGGGCTGGAATGGCATGAAATATTCACTTCTAATCCCGGTGTCTCATCAGAAATGTGCCTGGAACACCTCACCACACACATTCCCCTCCCTCCTGCACCTCTCAGCTCCATCCCTTCCCTTCCAGCCTGGAATTTGGGGTCTCTGCTCAGAGGAAGCTGCTGTGAATGTGGAGTCCCCGCTTTTAGGACCTTGCTGAATCCCTTCAGTGGTTTGGAAGCTGAGGTGCTAAATTTGGACTGGAGAGAGGCAGCTGCAGGGAGCCAGAACGGGCAGAGTGGTGCAGATGCTTTTTTGGCTCTTCAACTTTTCCAGTTGCTGCTTTTTGGAGCTGTCGGTGGAGAGAGGAAAGCTTTGGGATGCTGGGAGACAAAAAGCTGCCACATTCTGCATCCTGCCTCCCAAATCTACAGGGTTTGAAGGCAGCCAGCACAGTGTGCTTCACCTAAAGGGAACCTGGCAGCTCGATGAGGCAGCACTTCCATCCCTCCCCTGCCTCCCTGATGATCAGCTCAGCACTGAACAGAGGCAGAAATGTTTTGGTGGGGGGAACTTCTCTCAGCAGCGTGCCAGAGGCAGCTGGAATGGCTGAATAAGCAGATGAGGGATGCACTCTGGGTGAAGTGGGGCACTGTGGGAGCCTGGCAGGCCTCAGGCCATCCCTCCTTGCGTGAGGAGACAGGAAAAGAGGAGGTTTCTCCTGTAGGAGATGTGGCTGTTGGAGGCTGAAGGGAAGCCCCCGGGTAGTTTTCCATCAGCTCCCTGGGATGCAGGTGTCTGCAGGCTCTGGATCCCAGGGATCTGTGCCAGCTTGGCAGAGGTGGCTGCATTCACTCTGGACCTTCTGGAATGGAGGGGTTAAAGAAGTTGAAGGAAGGAAATAACTTTGAATTTCAGACTCAGCTTAAAGTGAGGCCGATTCAGAATTACAGCGTTAGGAGTTTAGGGAACAAAACAGAACCATTTCCACATCCTCTGCGTGTCCAGGCTCCCTGTGTGCCAGAAGGGTGGGTCCTCCTTCCTCAGCTCTGATTGAGAAATGAGCCCAGGAGGTGCCTGGCTGTTTCCTTTTGGTGCAGGAGCCCTGCTGCTCGCTGTGGGAATGCTGTTCTTATGGAAAACACCATCCTTCCTGCTGGGAGCTTCAGGATCAAGCTCTGACACACGAAAGCCTTTGCTCTGCATTGTCCAGAGAGAGGCCAGAGCTCCTCAAAGATTCACCCTGTTATGTTCGTGAAGAATGAGAACTTCCCATTTAGAATCTGCTGCCACTGGGAAAAAAAACCCCAGAGATTTGGCAAAAACGAAGTGAACACCCTGAGGCATATGACTGGGACATGTTTGAGTGCATTTTGTGCAGGGTTTCCTCCCCCACCCCGGGTCATTATTTAGTTCCCTCAGAGCAGAGCTCTCCCCTGACTAAATTCATCCCACGCTGAGTTTTTAAACCCCAAATTGACTTTATTTGTTTGTCCAGCATTCCATCTCCTGGTGGTGTCGGAGCCTGAATGTTATCAATCAGTTCAGCAAATGTTTATCCTCCTCCATATGAACAGCTCCAGGAAACTTTATTTTGGAAGCTTGGTGTTTAAAAAGGAGGGGGGGGAATCTGGGGATGTGGCTTTTTGCTAATTAAGGAGGATACTGCCAGGGGCTTGTGATGTTGGGTTTGTGAAACACACAGCTGGAGGGAAGAGTAAGAACTGAGATGACAGGAGGAATTTCAGACCAAAGTAACCTGCAGATTCTGCTCCTGAATTAGAGCAGCAAATGCTGCCACAGACACGAGACGGGAGTGCTCTGTGGAGGAAGGATTTGGTTTAAACTGTCATTTTCCCCCAAAAGTCTGGGCTGAGGAAGCGTTTCAGACTTCTCTTATCTTTGTTGAGCTCGGTGGAGAACGTGGTTGATTCTCTGAAGCCCCTTCTTTCCCTTTAGTTACCTTTTTTCCCAGGGATTGAATCAAAGGATGCTCAGGTCAGTGCAATGCTGGGGTGGGACTGCTCAGAGCCAGGGGGGGTTAGAAAAGGCAGCTTTATTTAAGGCACTCTTTAGAAGCTGACAAGTCCCAGTCTCTCCCAGATGAAGAAAGGACACTTGTGGGTTTAATTTTTCCTCCCAGCTGGAGCCAGAGGGGCAGGAGGATGGAAGAAGCTGTGCTGGGATGTGTGTGTGTGTGTTTTGGAACTTGCACAAGCCCTGCCTCGCAGCCCTCAGGGGAAGGTCAGCGTGCTGGGCCCGGGCAGGATGGTTCAAACATCCCAAAAGGATTTGTTTGAGTTGGAAAGGGTTGCTCAGAAATCACCCAGCCCATGTGCAGAGCTCTCTAAAGAAAGCACTGCGGAGTTTTGATAGAAGATAACAAAATGTCATGGATTTGCCCTTTGTGAATGTATTCTGTTAATTAATAGAATGAAAACCTCTGTGCAGTCCTTAGGGCCAGTTTCTCCCTTTACTCAGGGGCAGATCAGCTTTGGCCTTACAATTTTAGCCTGTTTTAATACCTATTCTGTAATACTGATGCTCCCTGAAAAAGGTCGGAAGTTCAGAGCTTTCTACAATTCCCACTTGGTTTGCCAAGAGGAAAAGTGGGGTTTTTGGTGTGAGATGTGCCGGGTTCTTCACCAGAAATGATGAGTTGGAGTCTTCATCCAACCTCTGGATGCAGCCCCACTCCTCATGAATCAAGATTTTATAATTAACAGACCATGGGTTTAGCAGTGAGTGGGGAAACTCCCACGGATTCCCAGAGCTCAGGCTGGAGAATTCTCAGTTCTGTTAACTGCTTCCATTGCCTTTTCCCCTCCCAGATGATGAAGTTTGCCTGGGATAACTACAAGCAGTATGCCCTGGGGAAGAACGAGCTGCGCCCGCTGACGAAGAACGGCCACATCGGGAACATGTTCGGTGAGTTGGGCTCAGTTCACTGCACTTTCAATTTTTGGGAGGTTTTGAAGGTCCCATTCCAGGGCAGCTCCTCTCTCTGCAGTGCAGCCAGGTGTCTGTCACAGCTTTGATCTCATCCCTCTTGCTGTTGGTGTGAAGCAAGGCTCTGAATCCATGTCCTGGAGGTGACCAGGGCTGGGAATCTCCTCCCTTCAGGCAGCTCCCAGTGCAGAGGCAGCACAGAGTGCTTGGGAGCAGGGCTAAAATGAAAGTGTCTTTATTAAAACATGAAGCCAGCCCAGCACTGACAATGCTGCTATTTGTCTGAGCTTGTAGGCTTCAGGACCCGACCAAATGGAGCATTTTCTCTCTCGTTTCTCCACTGTTGAGCAAGATGTGAATTCCATGAAATATTGAGTGAATCAGTATTAAAAGCTCTTTATACTATGTGCTAACTGGCTTGTATAATTCTACTCTTTAGCAGATTACCTTTTTTTTATGTGCACCACTTTCAGTGCTATTCCCCTGCTCATTCTGGTGAGATACTTGTTGTATTTTTGGGGTATTTGTTGACTTTTGGGGATATAAATTGTCTTTTTGCTCCTCTGCACTCGGAGCATTTCCCTGCTCTGCTCCCTGAGCCCCTGCCTGTGCCTTGGGGAGCCCAGCACAATCTGCTTCAGCAGCCCTTCCCTTCCCATCCCTGGGGAATTCCTGCTGTGCAGAGGGCTCTGGGCTCCTTTCCAAGGGATCTGTTGTGCAGAGATTATCTCCTGGAGTTCCTCACTGAGATCAGGGCACAGCAGAGTTCCTCAGTGGGCAAATTACCCATGAGCTGATTTCCTCAGTGCAGGGGATGGGACTGAGGGTCTGGAGAACACTCCTGCCCTGTTTTGCACCCTGTAGGTGTCCAGGTCCTCCTCCACATCAGCTCCAGGACCTGGGGGGGAACTTTCAGACTCTGGAGATCTGCTTTGTGTGGATCCCAACCCTATCCCTGCTCAGCTTTGGGGGCTGAGATGTGGGAAAGGGAGGTGTGAAGGTGGAAATGGCATCAGGTGTCCCTGACACCGTCAGCCTGGAGAAGAGAAGGTTTGGGATAACCTAATTATGGCCTTCCAGGACCTGAAGGAGAGGACAGGAAAGATGGAGAGACCATTTACAAGGGTCTGGAGTGACAGGAATGGCTTCAAACGGACAGAGGGCAGGGTTTAGATGGGATATTCAGGAAAAGTTCTTTGCTGTGAGGGTGGTGAGGCCACATCTGACTCACAGCGGGCTGTGCAAGGCTGGGCTGCAAGGAAGCCCCTTAACCTTGGTTTGGGATGGTCAGAGGCTGGGTCTGAGCAGCCCCTGCCCCTGCCCAGCCCCACTCTGCCAGGAGCCCTGATTTGGGCAGGTCTGGCCTTTGCTTTCCTCTTCCAACCCCCTCCAGCGACAGCCAGGTTCTTTACTTGAGAATTTGCATGGAGTTCAGCAGCAAGTTGAAGCATTTTGCAGCTCATCCACTCTGGCAAGCTTGTCAAAATTCCTCCAGGAGTGTGCCAGTAAACAGACAAAAATATTGAAAGCTTTAAAATGCATTTATCATGCTAAAACAATTGACAGTACTTGTGCTTGTTTGTAGTGTGCCTGTGAGCACTCTCAAGGAAAATGCTTTGGAGCACGAGGATTTGCAGACAATTGCAGAACAGCAGCTACATGGTACATTTCAACCCTTTAATAGGCTTTTCCTCCTTCTGACTGTGGCTGCTGAAGGAGGGCAGCATTAGGCAATCCCTTGTTGCAGCCCTCTGTCCCTCTTGCCTTCAGAGACTTTGAGAAACAAGGGCAGGGCACTGTGGCCCTGCATTGCTGCCCATTTCCCCTCCTGCCACATCAAGTGTCTTTTTATTCCAAACTCCAGATGGAAAGGAGGCAAACCGGGTGCTCTCCAGGCTGGAAATGTCAATATTAAGCTGAGATTTCTCTGCAGCTGCTTCCATGTGGGAGGGGAGGAACCTCTTTGGGGCTATTTTCGAGTGTGTTTGTGTGCATGGGAAGCAATCAGCTTCCTGAAGGGTGATACATTTTGCTGTTGTGGATGTGCTGCTGCTCACTTGGAGCCTTCAGTTTGGCAGCCTCAGCCTGCGGGGAGCTGCTCTGGATCAAATATTCCCTCTAATGCAGGGAGAAATAGAAATGAACTCTAAATTCTGCTCCTACAGAATGTTCTGCTTCTCCTGACAGCCAGGAGGGAGCATCCCTCCCCATTTTCCTGCTCAGGTAGAAAACTCTTAGATCCCCAACCCAGTTAATCTCTCCAGAGACCCAACTTTGCCACTTCCCAAGTATTTTCCAGCTGCTCCACAGGCAGCATTCCCACTCTCCTGGACTTTGATCTGGTGACTTGGTCTCACATTCCTGCTTGTGCTTGATGTTCTCCGGCTCCTCTTTCTAAGGCATCCCTTCCCTCCAGCCTCTCCCACGTTTCTGGACAGAGTTTATTTGCACAGAACTCCTGTGATTGCTGGCACTTACAATCACTGCAGCTCGAGAGCCCTTTCCTTAAACCCACAAGCTGTGCTCCTTTCATCAGCATTAATAATTCATCAGTGATGCTTGTGATAAGATGTGCCACACTAACCAGCCCTGCCCGTGCCCTCCAGTGGGGTAAACACAGGTTGGACCTTCAGATGTGTGATGATTTCCCTGGAAATGATGCCGTGGGAGCGGGCAGAGCGCTCCACGAGGGTGGAGGGATGATCTCTGCTGGAACAAACCCCACATCACGAGGCTCCAGAGGCTCCAAATGGTGCTAAAGGCTGCACAGCTGGGGGGGGTTCGAGGTTGCCTGCGAGATTTCTCTGTGTAACTCAAGGAAAAGCTGCAGAATGCCAGGCACTGCTCAAATCAGGCCCCAAACACGCTGATTTAGGGACATTGAAGGAAAATGGCACAGCTGAGCTTGTGGCTGGGGGTGAGACTGGGGGATCTGCAGGTACAAATCCTGCTCCCAGTGCTGATGCAGTGATTTTAACCCTTCTCAAGTACCTCAGCACTCCTGCCTTTGGTGCTGTAAGCACGAAACTCACTGATGTTTGCAGATGGTTGCAGATGTAGAGAGGCTGCTGGGGAGGGCAGCAGCTCCATGTGTCACAGCCCCTGAGATGCACCTGTCACCAGGAGCTCCAGAGCACTGCATTATTATTCTGCCCGCTCCCCAGCTCTGTCAGAGCCACTTATTTCTCTGACAAAATGTTTTTAAAATCCTGTTAGCTTTACAGAGCTTCTGTAGCTACGGGAGAGTGAGCTGGCATCTCGTTCTGCTCGTGCATCAGCTGAATTGTCAGTTACATTTTGATTGCACAGTCTTTTAACAATGATAAGGTGAGAAGCCTGATTTTCAGATATCTCTTGAAGTGTGCAGTGCTGGCAGCAGAAGAATCCTTCTTTGACTTATAACCTGAGCCAATTTGCTCTGAAATCAGTGACAGCAAGTAAATATGGAACCTTGCTGTGCTGTTAGGCTTTCTTCACCACCTAAATGCACGTTGGTATATTAATTTTGGTTTAAAAATAGCAATCCTTAACCAGGTTTCTCCCCTTTTTTTTTTCCTCTCTCCCCACTTGAAATCATGCCTGAAATCATGAATTGCCTCGTCGCAGCCATTGCTGAATTCAGCATATGCTGAATTTCTGCAGCATGGTGAGGCTGCGTAGCTTTAGCTGATGTGAATCCATGTGACAACTGCCACAGCCAGGACACTGCCAGGTCACCAGGAGGGGTGGCAGAGCTCTGCCAGCAGCTGGATTGAAAGGACACGAGGTGTTTACACCTCATCCTGGCAGCAGGGCCCTCGTGTTGCTCCACGTTTGACAGGGCCCAGGGTGGAGAAATTCCTGGAAAAATCCGTGGCTGCCTGGGCTGTGTTTGTGTGCCGGGCTCAGACTTCGGCCTGAGCTGTTTGTTTTGAGGACAGCAGGTCACTGGCCTCAGCTGCCTGGAAATGAGGCTGGTTTGGCTCTCTGGGATGAAAAAAGGGGATGAAATGGCTGGGGAAGAAAAGCAGTGAGCACAGGAGTATATCCAGAGAGGCTTCTGGAAAGGACCAAACTGATTGTCCTGAGGTCCAGAACCTTCAGGTTTCTTCTGCCTCGCAAATCCCACTGGACTTTGTGGCACCTGCCAGGCTCAGATCTGGATGGAGATTCCATGAATCCCACTGGAAATTCCAGGAATCTCCACTGGATCTGGGGACTCTGGACAGCACAGCTTGGCCTGGGCCTGTCCTGAGCAGCAAACTGGGCGAGCTCCACGTTATCTCCATGTAACCCCATTAATCATCCCAGCTTCCTCACGAGCTTCCTGAACTTTCCACTGACCCCAAACAGAGTTTGGAGCTTAATGAGGCCTGGAAGTAGGAGAGAGTGTCTTGGGATTTGTCAGAAGTGCTTCGCGCAGCAAAACGGGGGAGAAGGAAACAAAACAAGAAATAGAAAAACAGCCATTAGAGTCGCAAATGGAAGCAGGAGAAGGGAGAAAATTGCGTTGAGCTGTGAGTGGAGAGGGTTCTGTGGGGCCTCTTTGGGCTGCTGAGGAGAGGAACAGGCAGAGATGTGGAGGAAGCTGCACGTGAGCAGCCCCGTGGCCGAGCACGCAGGGAACAATCAGGCTGGAGCTATTTTTTTATCCTTTTTTCAAGCTCTGGGTGTATTTTAAAATACAGCGAGCTCGTCTTTAAGATTTTTTCCCCCTCTTTTCTTTTAATATTTTCTTTAAGCACCCCATTATGGATGTTGCCTGTGCCTCATTCTGGACACTAATTATGCGGAAATAATTGTCTAATCTTCAGAGATATTGAGCGTGTGATTAAAAGGCAGCCAGCTGAGAGTGGGTGGAGTTGGACTGCTCACAGATCCAGCTCTGGATTCGGAGGCTTTGGTGGCAACTCCACAGCAAAAGCTGAGTTGGAGGCTTGGCACTTCCAGCTGGTTTGAACAAACATCCGCCACCCGCTCCAGGGCACGGCTGTGTCAGCTTGGGAATCACATGGAACGTGCTGCTGGATGGGGCTTGGAGCAGCCTGGCAGGGTGGGACCTGTCCCTCTGCCCATGGCATGGGGTGGGACAGGCTTGGAGCAGCCTGGCAGGGTGGGACCTGTCCCTCTGTCCATGGCATGGGGTGGGACAGGCTTGGAGCAGCCTGGCAGGGTGGGACCTGTCCCTCTGCCCGTGGCACGGGGTGGGACAGGCTTGGAGCAGCCTGGCAGGGTGGGATGTGTCCCTCTGCCCGTGGCACGGGGTGGGACAGGCTTGGAGCAGCCTGGCAGGGTGGGACCTGTCCCTCTGCCCATGGGATGGGATGGGATGGGATGGGATGGGATGGGATGGGATGGGATGGGATGGGCTTGAAGGTCCCTTCCCACCCAAACCAGGCTGGGATTCCATAGGGAGGCCAATGCCATGGGCTGCTCAGGCTGAAGGTGTCTTTTGGGAATGCTCCTGGCCACTGTTTGCAGTCAGGTGCTCGATGAGGTTTTTTTTTTGCCAGAATCACTGAATTAAGGTTGGAAAAGACCTTTAAATCCATCCATCAACCCAGCACCACCCCTATGTTCACCACTAACCCCCAAGTGCCACATCCACACATTTTGGAGCACTTCCAGGGCTGGTGGCTCCATCCCTTCCCCGAGCAGGCAGTTCCAATGCTTGATAACCCATTCAGTAAAGAAATTTTCCCAATATCCAACCTAAACCTCCCCTGGCACAACTTGAGGCCGTTTCTTGTCCTGTCCCTGGTTCCCTGGGAGCAGAGCCCCACCTCCTCTAGCTCCAGCTTTATTCCAGGAGGATTTTGCAGACACAACTCCCCCTGCACCACCAGGAACTACATAAAAAAAACAAGAGCAGGTTAAGAATATTTTTAAAATATACTTTTAGCTGTGCCTTTTAATGTTGGAAATATCTTGAGACTCCTGGATTTCTTACCTTTATCCCTCTGTATTTTAGCTTTTTGTTTATTCAGAGGAGATGGAAGCTGTACAGCAAAAAAAAAACTTCACTTACTTTGGTTTTAATTCATTTGGTTTCCACTCTTGAAACTTCTGAAGAGATTAAGCAGGTTCCAAACCGGCTTTGCTGTGTTGGATTTCACATTTAGAACTTAACTGCTTTATCACATCGTTTTGTGCTGCTGCTGAGGTTTCTTTCCACCCTCATTATGTATCTCATTGGATATTCATCTGGATTAGTGTTAGATTTTGACATTTTTCTATTCACCTCCAGGAGATCATATATCAAATGGGTCCTGCTACAGAATTTCTTCCTCTGTAATTTCTCCAGGTGCTTGTTTCTGATTTTTTTTTTTTTCATCTCTGCTGCCTTTTCAGGGGAGAGAAGTCCCTTATCTCACTTAATCAGTGGGTTTAACTTCCTCCCACAGGACATCAACTTTCAGATTTGTCACTGCTGCCAGGGCTGGCTCTGTGTGCTCAGAATGTTGTGGCAGGCATTTGTCACTCAAAGACCTTTCTGCTTTCAGAAAATGCTTCCTTTTAGCCTCCCAGGATTGTTCCTGTCTCTAGAGAGGATTTTTTGGAAGTTCAAGGAAATCCCTTAGCCTTTGCTTGAGGCATCAGTGTGAAACACGGGGGGGATTTTTTTTGGGCTGACTAAAACTGTTCATCCTTCTTCTGATGTTTTATTCTCAACACCACTTCTGCACCCTAACACACTTTATATGCAGCTCCCAAAAGGGGGGAAAAAAATGAGAAAAAGCTCAGTGCAGGAAAATGAAAGCATTTCAAGAGAAAGCTTTAAAGGCAGAGGTTGTTTCCTACTAATTTCAATATACCCAGAATTTACCTCTCAGGTACAACCATAGGATGAAGAACACCTGAGTTATTCCTGTTTCTCTCCACAGTGCTTTTATCTGAACACAGGATTGCAGTGGGATCGTTTCCTCCCAGAGCTGGGGGGTGGGAGAACACAAACCGTGTGAGTTGTGAAGTGGGGGATCACAGCATTCCGGGGATGGGCTTACAGCAGCCTCGACTGCTCCCTTTCATCTCCATTTCCAAGCTCCAGTCTGCCCTGTGTTCAGCCAGGAAGAGAGGGAATTCGGGAACAAAGAAACTGAGGATCAAGGTTTGCCCCGTGCACGAGTGCAGAGCTTTCATGGACTTCTCCTTCAGGCAGCTGGAAGTGGAAGTCGCCTTCAGGCATTAAAATTAACACCTTTTGCCTCGGCTAGAACATTCCTTCTCTCTTGGCAGGCTCCATCCTGGTTGCTGTGGGAACCAGCATTTTTAATTTCCTGACTTGTGTGCACATCCCAAATTGTCGCTGTGATGTTCTCTGTCACTAAGGTAGCTCTGGGAAAGGTTTGCAGGGGAGTGGAGCCATCAGAAAGCATTTTATGGAGCACTTCCTTCCCTCAGGACCACTCTGCTGCATCTCCAGGGGGCATCTCCAGGAGGTGTTTTGGAGGCCTGCAATTCCCACTCATCTCAGCGAGCAACAAAACACAAAAGTAGCAGCGAGGGGTCATTTAGTCCTTCCCTTCTCGAGGTTGGAAAGTCCTGGCAGGCAATTCTGCTCCAGTGCTTTCCAGCTTTAAAGCTCGTCCTGGTGCCTGACCCCGCTCTGCTGTGGAAAAGAGTTAAGCTGTGACTCCTTGGCCTTTCCCTGGGGATGTGCAGAGAAGCTTTTACCCTCTCGTTCTTTGCAGCATCTCCCCGTGTCTTTGCAAAACGTTGTCAAGTTTCCTCAAGGCTGAGCAGCCCCAGACCTTCCCAGCTTGGATTGCAGCTCACATTCCTCCTGCTTCCCTCTGGAATCTCCAGATGCTGCTGGAAGGAGACTCTGTGCCCTGGCCTGGAGAGCAGGGCCCGTTCTTGTGTGTGGGACATTATTGCTCATCCTGGGGTGGGCTTTGCTCCTTTTTACAGCATTCTAGCATTGCTGATTTGAGCTGGGAATCATTGGTTTGAGCTGGGAATGGTTGGTTTGAGCTGGGGATGGTTGGTTTGAGCTGGGGATGGTTGGTTTGAGCTGGAAATGGGTGGTTTGAGCTGGAAATGGTTGGTTTGAGCTGGGAATGGTTGGTTTGAGCTGGGAATGGTTGGTTTGAGCTGGGAATGGTTGGTTTGAGCTGGGAATCGTTGGTTTGAGCTGGAAATGGTTGGTTTGAGCTGGGAATGGTTGGTTTGAGCTGGGAATGGTTGGTTTGAGCTGGGAATGGTTGGTTTGAGCTGGAAATGGTTGGTTTGAGCTGGAAATGGTTGGTTTGAGCTGGGAATCGTTGGTTTGAGCTGGAAATGGTTGGTCTGAGCTGGAAATGGTTGGTCTGAGCTGGGAATCGTTGGTCTGAGCTGGAAATGGTTGGTCTGAGCTGGAAATGGTTGGTTTGAGCTGGGAATGGTTGGTTTGAGCTGGGAATGGTTGGTTTGAGCTGGGAATGGTTGGTTTGAGCTGGGAATCTTTGGTTTGAGCTGGGAATCTTTGGTTTGAGCTGGAAATGATTGGTCTGAGCTGCATTTCCAAGGGCTGCAGCCTGGCTATGGCTTTCACAGAGTGCTGCCTCACCATTTATTCCTTCTGCTTCACGGTTGGTTGTGCTTCCCCCGGGGCGGAACGCGCCGCGTGGCCTTATTGAATTGCATCCCGCTTGTTTCTGACTATTTTCCCAATTTGCTGAGATTATTTTGATATCTAATCCTGTCAAGCAGCATACTGGAGAGCATTTGGAGGCTTTCAGCTGGGGTCTTGTTGGTGTGACTTTAACAATATGGGAGAGAAAGGGAAGAACACGGACAGATGGTCCCAAGTGATGGAGTTACCGTGGCTTAATGTGTTTGTGCTCATGGTAATGGACCATTTGCATTCTCCTGACCCACTGCATTCACAGAGAAAATGTGTTTAGATTCTTCCATCGATGATTACGAGGGTTCCAAGCTCAGCTCATGAGTGCTCAGCAGGTGGCCAGGCCGGCAGCTCTGTTCCATACCGAACAGCACAATTAATCCTATTCATTCATTTTGAGGCAAAGGGTGGTTTCATTTCTTTATCTCTGAATTCTCTCACCCCTGGGCCGGTGTTAAGGACCAGATCAGGGAGGGGATGTTTGCTGGGCTGGGCTGTGGATAAAACCACGTCAGGGATGAGTGGTTTTATAACCCCAGCTCCAGCGTGGTGCCTGTTCTGCAAAGCCCATCCAGAGCAGAGCAGATCTGAGGGAAAATCACTGTCAGGAGTCCCAGGCTGTGCTGTCATAACGCATCTGCCACTTTTTGGGAAGTGTGTTTGGGAGATAGAAGGGCACCTTCTTCCTGATTGTTGTAATGAAGCATCTCCCCTTTGAACTGAGGTGAATTAGCAGTCTCTGCTCATTAACTGCTACCTGTGGCTCTGGCAGAGCAGGATAATAGTTGCAGGTAGGACGTGTGTGTTTGTTTTAATGGGCCTGTTGGGACCCCTCACATTAAATGCTGCGAGTCCTCCAGGAGGTCTGTGGAGGAGCAATAAATTGAATATAATCAGATTACCTTTAACCACTCCAAAATTAATTTCAAACATCCAGGACAGGGAGGCACCAGCAGTGTTTTGCCCCAGCTGTTGTCTTCTGCTTAACCTCCTTGAACTGTTCCTCCCACAAGTGCTCCTGGCTTGTCAAATGACCCATCTTTGTCAGAAGTAATTACCTCTGCCTCGCCAACATCTGAGCCCCACTGCCCCAAACCAGGAGGGAAGCTCTTTCCCAGAGGAGCATTTGAACGATTATCACTTCCAATTTCCTGCTGAGCTCTCCATGGCCCACAGAGCTGCCTGCAATGGAGTCTGTGTGTGTCAGGGAGACAGATGGGAGGCACGTGGAGAGTGGATTTGCTGTATCTCTGCTGTATCAGGGATTGCGTTCCCAGGCTCAGTCAAACCTCCCCCTCCTCCGTGGCACTTTGAAACAGGAACAGTTTGATTTGAGCTCCAGGAGGTGTTGGAGTCGTGCAGGGATGAACCAGAGCTGGTTGTTGGAGGATCACTAAATGTTGAAAGATGGTTGGAGAAACTAGGGAAAAGAGGATTAAGCTGGGGAGCTGCTGCCAGGTATTAAATGCTTGAGAATCAGTTGGCAATAGGTGCTTATCAAATGTCTCCTCTCCCATTCCTCTGAAGGAAGTAACTCATCTGAAGGGCTGGTGCTGTGACAAGCAACTCATTTTTGTGCTGAACACCTTTCTTTTCTTTTTTTCGCAGTGCATAATAAGAGTATTGCTAGCCTGCTCTCCTCCAGACTCTGCCTCCTCTGCCACGTCCCTAAATGAGCCCCAGCTCTGGTTTTGTGTCTCTCACCCATCACTGGTTCAGGGCAGAGCTGCCACTGCTGCTTCAGCTTGAACGATCGCCTTAATTCTTCAGGGGAAATTGATATTTGAAAAACATGAGTGGTTTGTAATCCAAAAAAGCCATTTCTTCCCCAGCTGGAACACACTCTCTATTAAATTTGATCATAGCAGCCTAAAAGGCAGCACTTGAAGCTGCCTGTCTGTGGTGCCAGCTTTACCTGTGCAGCCCATATGCCGTGGTGCAGGTGGAACTGGGATTCATTAGCACTTCCCAGGAACTTGGAAGATCTTTCCTGCTGACAACAAAAAGCAGGCTGAGCTGTCGTGTGAGCCAGATGTTTGGGTGATTTCCCTCATGCCAGTTTTCAGAGCTGCTTTGCTGTAGGCAGATGGAGCTTTCGAGGCCGTGCTGCCTCTCAGTCTCTTTGCTCGCTCTGATGTGCCCTGGGCTCTGCTTCTTCCCAGCCACGTGCTCCAGGATCATTGCTCTGCTGTTCCTAAGCATCTTTCCAGGCAATGAGCTGCACTTTGACCTTTCCTCAGCTGGGGGAAGTGTGACTTTAGCACCCTGCAGTGCACAGGATGAGGGTTTGAGTTGGTTTGGGTGTGAAGCTCAGGGAGCGCCGTGACCTCGGCGTGGTCTGAGTCATGTCCCGTGTCTCATAAACGCATGGAATTCCCATGGATGCAGTATTTCCTCCAGAACTCCATGAAAATCCACATCTCCAGGGCCAGTAGTTGATGGCTGAAGAGGCTGGTGGCCTGGGCCAGCATCCTGAGAATGCTGAATGTGCCAGGGATCATGAGATGGAAGAGACCAGAATATAAACTGAAATCAGGGGGGGAAATTGTGCTTTGGGGTGATGGGGACTGGTTTGTTGGGCTCTGGGGTGGCACAGGGCATGGCTGCTCCCAGCTGAGGGGGCAGGAGCAGGTGATGCCATGATGTTTTTTACTTTTTATATATACCCCCTCTATATACTCTTTTATATAACTTTTATGTATTCTTAAGGGCCTTTTAGCCCACATACTTCTAATTGTTCAGGTTTGATAACCAGCATGGGCCCAGTATTCCCTTAAGCAAGGAGACCAAACATCCTGGAAGGCTCAGACACCAAGGCCTTCTCTGGAACACATTTTGTAAACTAAGATTGGCCTGTCCATGGGGAGAAGGTTCCTCGGGGAGGGGGGTTCACTCAGCCTCCCATTGGGGAATCTTTGATAGATATGCTCATTGGTAAAGCCTAGACTTTTATACCCAAACCATTGTGGGTGTGCATTTCGGGGGTACCCACGGGGGAGCATTTTGGTGTGCATTTGGATGTGCATTTGGGTGTGCATTTGGGTGTGCATTCCAGCCTGCTCCACCTGGACGGAGTGCACCAAGGATCCTTCAAATAAATACCAAGGTAAAATCCCTTTTTCCCTTCTAACCGTGTTTGGCTCTTGATTTTAAGACAAAGAAAAGGCATCACAGGGACAGGAACAGGGACAGAGCTGCCCCTGACCCCGCAGGGCTCTGCCAGGTGGCCTTTGCTGCCCATCAGGGAGCACTTTTGGCATGGAGAGCACTCAGGGGGTGACCCTTTGACCAATACCTGGAGAGGAGAGGGAGGAAGATTAATGTGAGGAAGATGAGAAAATAACCTTGGCCATGAAGTGGTTTTTGATGAGGTCCCTGAAGTGTAGGTGCAGTGGTTTATTTGGAAAGCAAAGAAAAATGAGGTTGCTCAAAAGCTAATGGACTTTTTTTTTTTTTCCCTCTAACTCTGCAAGAGAATGTGCTGATACAAAAAGAAATAGATCTTTTCTAATTCTTGGACTATTGCTTTGTCCCCTCCATCTCTCGCTTCTGCTACCTTGTTGCTCAGATGTAATTTGTTTAGTTTGCCTTAAATAAAGGGAATGTAGTTACTCTGTGTTACAGCTATCAGGTTCACAGACAAAAAACTCAATAAATAAGGCTCTGGCAGGGCTGTAGCTCAGCTCTGGTGTTTCTGGCTTCATCTGCAGTAGGTACCACTCACAGGCAGCTGAAGGACTGGGCTGTAATGAGATGATTGTGGACTTAACTGAGAAATTTTCTTTCTTTCTGAAAAGAAAACCCATTTCCCAGTTCCATTTGGATTTTCTGTTTAATTTGTGCCAGCTGGACCAGTAGTGATCCCCTGTCTTGGGGATCCCTGGCAGCTGGGGCTGATCCTTGCCATGGGAGCAGAGTCACTTTCTGCTGGAGAGCATCTCCTGGAACTGGAGTTTGTCTTCCACGCCCATCCTTGGTGTGAGGTGTCAGTGCTGAAAGGAAATGTTAAAAAATCACCTGGTGGGGGAGTGTTTCTGTACCATTCCAGAGGGGAGATGGATGGCTGAGAAGAACAGAGACACCAGGTCAGACGTGGTGGATAAATTAATTTTTCTTTCTCTAACCAGCACGTTCTCTTTCTTTAAACCCTCTTTCTTCTCATGCTATGAGGAAAATTCCTCCTGCTTTTTTTTGGCTGGCAGGAGAAACTAAAGCTCAGATCAGGCAGGGAGCTCTGGCCTAAACCCAGATCCCAGCTCAGGAGCTGCAGGCTCCCAACTTCTCATTGTGCCTGACCTGGGGTTCTCTGCACAGGGACTGGCAAATCTTGGCTGCAGGGCAGATTTTCCAAGGAGCTGCAGTGATTTTCACAGTTTACTTCGTTGCCAAGATAATCCTGAGCTGTGTAAAACATCTCTGTGTGGATTTCTCCCAGAATTGGACAGTTTTCCACCAGCCAGGAGCTGTGTGGTGACGTGGTCCCAGACAGCTCCCAGGCTTCTCACACAGATCTCAGGATAAATGTCAGGAGTTCAGGCTGCTCTCCAAGCCCTGTCAGGGAGAAAAAGGACCAAAAAGAACGGGAAAAGCAGCGCTTGGAGATGGTCATTTTTCAGACTCCTGCTGTAACAGGGCACTGATTTTAATTGAAGCCTTCAGAGCAGCAGAACCAGGGGAAGGGATCTCATGTTTTCCCACCTGCACCCCGAGAGGTGAAGGTAAACACCCAGTGACAACCAGAGCCCCTCGTGCCTCGAGAGTTAATGAGTTCATCATGTTTCATAGAAACCCCATCCTAATCTTTATTCCAAACAAGATTTCAGCACTAATTTCTGTTTTGACAAATACGATTTGACATAAGAACAGTGGGAGTCAAGACCTTTCATTTTTGATCTGGGCTTACATTGCGCTGATCTTAAATTCCTCCCCCTTCTGCTCTTGCCTCTCCGTTGTAAACTCTGTTCTTGAAGTTAGCAAAGAGCTATTTGAAACCCCCTGTTCTGTAGCATTTAAGCAGTCCTGCTGGATGCAAGATGAAGTCTGATATCTTCCTAATGGCTGGTGCTGTTCATCCCAGGCGCTGGCACAAGGCGTTACCCTGCGGATCTTTAAAGGGCTTTGTTGGAAATGAAGGATTTGGTTTCTGTTCGCTGAGTAACTTCATAAAGGGCTCTTTGCCACATGGCAGGACCAGGCCCCCTGGGGCTGAGGGCATTGGGGATGAGATTCCCCAAGCTCCCTGCTGGCTGCAGGGCTCTGGCAGGGCTGGGTGGGTGTGGGTGAGGTCAGTGTGGGCTTCCATCCATCCCTGGGGCAGAGAGTTGATGGCAACCACAGGGAAACGTGGTTCTGAACAAGGCTGAGACAGCACAAGGAATCTTCTAGTGGAAGGTTGGAATTGGATGATCTTTAAGGCTCCTTCCAACCCAAACCAGCCTGTGAAAGGATAATTTTGTTTGAGCTAAACCCTGCCACCAGGGTGATGCTTTAGGTTTTAACTTTTATATTTTCAAATTCTGTACTGCTTAGAGTGTAACTCTGAAGTTCCTTGGAGCCTGTAATTCCTGCTCTCTCGTACTGGGCAGACATAACAAAGCCTCTCCAGGCTTTGCCTTCAAGGACAGCCAGGCTGTTTTTAGGCCCAAAATGTGTAAACCAAAGATTCTAAGGGGGGGGCAAGCTGAGGGGAGTTACATCGTTAAACTGGGGCTTTAATTGGAGAATTAACCCTGATATGCAAATGATCCAAACCTATAAAAGTGTGAAGAACTCGTGACCTGTCGTCCATCTTGGGGTCCAATTTTTGGAAGCAGCCTCTGGCTCCCCCAGGGTGTACCTTGAAGGCCCTTCAAATAAATACCTGTCTTTATTCCCTTCCTCTTGTCTAGTCTCTGTTTCTAGGTGGCTGCAGGAGGCACCAAGGGAGTGTTGGAAAGCTGGTGGAGATACCAGTGAGGATGCTCCCGTCTCCTGCTGCTTGGGAATCCTTGTGCCATGCCCAGCTTTCCAAAGGCACACCCTGAACTCCTCCTTGTTCCTTGGACCCCAAAGCAAAGCTGGTGAGAGGTGGGACAGGGAGAGTCCTGCCTGTGGTGTGGGGGCCTTTGCAGGGTGCTCTGTGGCTCCCCAGGCACGGAGAGTGTGATGGATTCAGGCAGAGCCTTTGGAAGGATCTCTCCTTCCTGAGGAAAAGGGCTATTTCAGACCCCACTCGTAGCTACTTGGGTGCTGAAGCATCACTTTTGTGGCTTTTTTTAAGGCTCTCAAGGGACAGACTTGCAGCTGGGAGCCCTTCAAGTCTCATATCTGGCCTGTGATACTCCACGTGGGCTATTTTGGGAAGAGGGGAGCGAGGGAAGGCAGCGCTCTCCATCCCTCCCATCACAGCTGCTCCTCTTTGGAAAATAAGACATTTGCTAAGCTCTGGGTGCTGGATAAGTCCTGGGGTTCAGCCACTTGTTCAAGTGTTGGGAGAGGCAGGGGCAGGAGAGTCTGGACTTGGGCACGTAGATCCCCAGCCTGGGAACACCTCACCCCAAGGGGTGCTTCATTTGGGGGGCAGAATTCCTTCCTAGAGCCTGAGTCATTTCCCACCAAAAAAAAAAAATTAATTAATTACGAAGAAACAAAACAAGGCAAAAACCCCTCACAGCCACCAATGCCAGCTCCTCTCCACCCAGCACCTTTCCCCAGTGCTATGTTAATTAAGCTAATGTTCATTAGTGCTCTCTGTGGCAGGGTTCAGCAGGGCTCCTGGGGTGGGTGGGAGCAGGAACAGAGCAGCCTTGTTGCCCACACTCCTCTCTCCATTCTTCTGCTGCACAAAAGAGCAAATCCGGGGTGGCACCAGCCCTCCTTTGGCTCAGGGAGAGATGGACCTTTGTCTGCTCCCTCAGCTGCTGCTTCTCCTCCCTGATCATCACTCAGGGGGCAACTCTGGGCAGAGTCCCTGTCACCAGAGCTGCTGTGACATTGGGTTAGAAATGCCCCCAGACTTCTGAATTCCTCCCCGTTCTTCTCTCAGGTCCCAGTGGAGGGACACTGGATGATCCTGGTGGGTCTGTGATTCTGTGGCTGTTCTCTCAGTGGGCACTGAGGAGCTGCTCTAGGAGCTGCTGTGGATCCCAGAGCGGTGCCCAAAGTCCCTCCTGCCCTTTTTGGGATCAGCAGAGTGACTCTGCCTCTCCCTAGTGAAGGTATCCCCACTCCAAGGCAGTTTTGGGGCAGGATCAGGAGGGGCTTTTCATAGCACACTTGGGTTTGTGGAGACAGGCAGAATCTCAGACATGGGGTCCTGTTTAAAAGCCACTGCTCCCAGCTCTGGGTACTTCCTGGAGGGTTTCTTTCGAGGGTTTCTTTGGAGGGTTTCTTGGTTCCTTCTTTAAAGCTCCCTCAGAGCAAGTACAGTGAGGCTGAAAGCAGCAATTTCGAGACGAGGGTGTCAGCCAGAAGTGACAGAGAGGGGTTTGCTTCAGTTTCGAGCTGCCTCCCCTTTGATTACACCCCTCCCATCCTAATGTGCAGGTCCGGAGAGGTGCTGATTTTGTAACAAACCCAAGCAGGAGGTGTCAGGAGGTGTCTCCACGCTCTCAGGTGGGTGTGTTCGTGCTGGGATGTTCACACAGCAGCTCCTGACAGCCGCCCTTGGCTGCTCTATCACGAGCCCTGTCCTGGTGTGATGAAGCCAAATCTGAGCAGGGAGGAGGGAAGATGCTCCCCTGGCAAAGAAGTGACAGGCTGGGGGTCAGGGACTCTCTGGGTGTGATGCCTCCTGCAGCCACCTAGAAACAGAGACTAGACAAGAGGAAGGGAATAAAGACAGGTATTTATTTGAAGGGCCTTCAAGGTACACCCTGGGGGAGCCAAAGGCTGCTTCCAAAAATTGGACCCCAAGATGGACCCCAGGTCACGAGTTCTTCACACTTTTATAGGTTTGGATCATTTGCATATCAGGGTTAATTCTCCAATTAAAGCCCCAGTTTAACGATGTAACTCCCCTCAGCTTGCCCCCCCTTAGAATCTTTACACATTTTGGGCCTAAAAACAGCCTGGCTGTCCTTGAAGGCAAAGCCTGGAGAGGCTTTGTTCTGTCTGCCCAGTACGAGAGAGCAGGAATTACAGGCTCCAAGGAACTTCAGAGTTACACTCTGAGCAGTACAGAATTTGAAAATAGAAAAGTTAAAACCTAAAGCATCAGGTGTCCTCTGTGCTGGCGAGGCACAGACACAGCCAGGTCCTGCTTTGCTCCGTGGCTGAGGAAGGGAAGGAGCTGCCTTTTAATCCCTCTGCTGAGCCTGGAGCTGGCACAGCCCCTCCTGGCTTTGGGAAGGGCTGTGGTGGCAGGAAAGGAGTCACTGAGCGTTTGCAGCTGCTTCAAAGCCGGGCGCAGAAGAAAGGAAACACGGCCCAGCCCCTGGTACAAAACACACAGCCCGAGGTTCTGCTGCTGCAGAGGGCGAGGGAATGTTTAAAACAAATGTTTAACGTGACACAAAGACAAAGCAGCAGGGGAGAGAGCTTTGCCCTCCGCTCTGTCAAACGCGGGCAGGAAAAGCTGAGCCACTCGGAGCTGAGATCCGAGCTGAGATCCGAGCGTGTTCCCAATCCCCAGAGCAGCTCACGGAGTTAAAGGCCTGACTCGCTAAAAACATAAAAGGCTCTGTCAATTCCAGCAATATTTCTCACTTCAATTAATCATCCCAGAAAACGGTGAGTTTATTGTCTCTTTGTCTCCGTTTAGCGTGAGCAAATCCAACTTTCCTCATTGTCTCTCTGCAGACTATGAAAAGCTTTTGTTGATTATATCATCAAATTAAGCCGAGCTCGGTAGTGTGATTTTCCTCTCAGAATATCACAGTAACAGGCTGTGCCTCAGGTGCCACTGCCCTTCCTTCCCTGTTTAAAATGCTTTCCCTGCCTCCCTGTCACGTCTCTCCTCGCTAACAGGAAAGTGGATAAAAATCACATAATCATTAATATTGAAGAATCATTAGGGCTGATAAAAGCAGCGCTGCCTGCGACGATGTTGTTTTTCATGGTCAGTGCTTTTGGCAAACATTCCGGGCCCGTGTCACTGTTTTTTAGAGCCCACCAGTTGATCCAGTGACTGTTTGACTCCATCCATCCATTGCTCCCGGAGATGGCTCCAGTTAGATGATCATTTCCCAGGCCTGCGGGAATAAATGGATTTCTGGAGGCTGTTTCAGCTGCTTCCCTCCTCTCCCACAGCCCCTGCTTTTGATGCAGACAGCATCCGAAAGGCAGCAATCTGTAGTTGAGCAGTAAAGTCCTGGTTGGGTTTTTATTAAAGCAATGATGTGCTGGCTGGCTGAAAAGTGTCAAAACTGCAATCTTGTAACATCAACAAAATAAGGCAGGATCCTTCCCTACGGGAGAGGAATGCTGAGAGCAGGAATGAGCCCGGAATGGGTGGATGTGAGCACTTCTCTGGGCTGCAGGGATGATGCACATCAGACACAGTCCCTTAGTGAGAGCAGACCAAAGGTTCATGGCACACAATTCACCTTTGCCTCCCTCTCCCCTCCGTGGCAGTGCTTCCAGCTGGGATTTCCTCTCTTGAGCAGAACTGGAATTGAAGTAACACTGAAGATGTCACAAAAGTGCCAAACCCATCTGAGCTCACAGCGAAAGGCTGGGGAATTTGGGAGAGCAGTTGAAAGTCTGTGAGTGAGGAGGAGGAACTGACTTGAGCCAAACAGAAATAAGTCTCAGGAAAATCCCTGGGCACAGCAGTGAGTGAGCCTTTGTGGAGAGGGAGGTGATGGGGACAGGCTTGGTACGAGGAGCTTCTGCTGCAGAAACAAAACCTGAACCTCATCCAAGCATCTTTGCTGGCAGAGATTCCCAAAGGCCTGCCAAGGGGGTGGGTGGGAATGTGGCTCAGCTGAGCTGGGAGTGTGTGTGGTGGTGCAGAGGCAGCCTCACGCTTGTGCTACACCCCAGAGGGATGGCTGGTGATGATTCCAAACTGGGGCCCTGGATGAGTGGTGATGATTCCAAACTGGAGCCCTGGATGAGTGGTGATGATTCCAAACTGGAGCCCTGGATGAGTGGTGATGATTCCAAACTGGAGCCCTGGATGAGTGGTGATGATTCCAAACTGGAGCCCTGGATGAGTGGTGTTGATTCCAATCTGGAAAAAGCCGGACGAGTGT
>VZRV01009876.1:758161-781123 GCA_013398115.1 Falcunculus frontatus
ACAGAAATAAGTCTCAGGAAAATCCCTGGGCACAGCAGTGAGTGAGCCTTTGTGGAGAGGGAGGTGATGGGGACAGGCTTGGTACGAGGAGCTTCTGCTGCAGAAACAAAACCTGAACCTCATCCAAGCATCTTTGCTGGGAGAGATTCCCAAAGGCCTGCCAAGGGGGTGGGTGGGAATGTGGCTCAGCTGAGCTGGGAGTGTGTGTGGTGGTGCAGAGGCAGCCTCACGCTTGTGCTACACCCCAGAGGGATGGCTGGTGATGATTCCAAACTGGGGCCCTGGATGAGTGGTGATGATTCCAAACTGGAGCCCTGGATGAGTGGTGATGATTCCAAACTGGAGCCCTGGATGAGTGGTGATGATTCCAAACTGGATCCGTGGATGAGTGGTGATGATTCCAAACTGGGCCCTGGATGAGTGCTGATGATTCCAAACTGGAGCCCTGGATGAGTGGTGATGATTCCAAACTGGAGCAAGCAGGACGAGTGTTGAGTCACGATGGGCTCACGCCCTTGGCTGCCCCATGGCAGGAGGAATTTCAGGCCCCATGGCAGGAGGAATTTCAGGGAACCTGAACAGAAATGAACCCCTGGCACCGAGCTGTTCCAAAGCAGGGTTGTTCCATCTCTGATTCCACGGAATCTGGGGTTGTGTGCCCACACTCCTTGGCACGTCAGTGCCTCCCTGGGAGCTCTGCGTGCGTCAGACGGCGCCTGGCAGGACGTTTTTTTACACAAATGACACGGTTGGTCCAAGTTCCTGGTTGGAATTTCCTTCAGCTGCGTGTGTCCCGTTGCCATCTGCTGGGGAATGGGCAGTGTGCTCACAGGGAAGGTGCTGCTGGACAAGGGAAGGCCCCTAAATCACCCACTCTGCTCGAGGTTCACTGAGATTTTGGTCTCTCAGCCTCTGGGACAGGCTGGGGTTTGTGTTTCTGCGGGTCATGGCACGGTGCAGAAATATTTGTGCTCCAAAAAACCAGCTCTGCATCAGGGCAGAAGGATCAAAGTCCTGCCTTGGGTGTTCTTGGCACAATAAAACTCAGATCTCTCACAGGTTGTGCTTGGCAGTGGGTTGGGAAGAGGCTGGGTGTAGGTTTGCAGCTAAACAATGGCCAAGGCTGGAATTGCTGAGCCACTTTGGCCAAGACAGGACTGGAAACAAGGCCCAAAGCTGGAATTGCTGAGCCACTTTGGCCAAGACAGGACTGGAAACAAGGCCCAAGGCTCACAGTTGTGACTGGGGGCTTCAGGGGTGGACCCTGAGCTGTTCCTTGGGGGAATTCTTCCAGAATTCAGAATTCTTTCAGGCCTTTGAAAATTTGGCCTCTCCAGTTTTGGGTGGCAGAGCTGAGCAGCCCTGGTAGGAGATGCCACCCAGACACCCCCAGCACTGGGACTGGGAGCTGCTGCCTGTCCCAGCCCCCCCAGGCTGATTCAGAGCTGTGCCTTCATCCCTCTGTTGTGTTTTTGCCATGCAGGAGGCCTTCGAGGAGCAACTGTGATCGATGCCTTAGATACCCTCTACATCATGGAACTCGAGGAGGAATTCCAAGAAGCCAAGGAGTGGGTGGAGAAGAGCTTTGACTTGAATGTGGTGAGTCAGCTGCTGGGAATGCCTGCCTGTGTCACCTGAACAGCCAGTCCTGATCACAATCTTCCCTAGGAGTCATCTGGGGAGGGAAACCATGAGCTCTGTGGGGGTAGAAACCACTCAGCTGATTATTTTCTTTTGGAGGCCAAAGGGAACGAGGCAGTGATTCACCCCAATTTTCTGCTGGTTCCAGCAGGGGCCACCAGATCCGCCTCACTCTGGCTGAAAATAAGGTTCAGTGTTTAATGGTTCTTGTGCTTTGCTCTGGCTTATGGAAACAGACACTCATCATTAGACACTCCAAGGAAATTTTGCTCATCAAAGAGCAAGTTCTGTTTCATCTCAGGTAAATGTCTGCCTGCGATAAGATGAGTTTTCCTTTCTAAATTAGATTAAGGTTGTAAACCCAGCTCCCCTTGTCTGGGCCCTTTGTTGGTGTCACTGCTGGCACTTGTGTGACACAGCACAGAGTGAGACAGGGCTTGGAAGGAAGGGCATCACCTCTAAAAATGGCCAGAGGTGCTTCTCTCTGGGGCTCCTGGAGCTTTCCTGGACACTTGGAGCTGTGTTGGGACTGCAGGTGCAGCACAGCAGTGCTGGCAGCTGAAGGGTGCTGTCCCTCCTCTGTCCCTGGCCAGCTCCTGGATTCCTCCTCCCCAGCTGATGGGATCTCATCAGTGGCACATGCAGAGAATGTTAAAACCAAAGTGCAGTTTAAACTTTGATTTGTTTAATGCCAGTCTGGTTGTTGTGAGGAATGGTTCTCCCACGGGAACAATGGCTGCAGCTGCCTTTATGGAGAAGCATCATTTGGGAGGGCACCACTGGCATTCATGGATTCATAAAAGGCAGCCCACATCTGATAAATCTGGTGAATGGTCTCAGTCTGTTACTGAATCGATAAACAAGGGACAAAATCAACTGGGAGATAATTTATCTGGATTTCATAAAAGCTTTTAATCTTGGCCTGCAGAATAGATTGATCTGTAAAGACAAGAGTGAATGCTATGGATTGATCTGTGGAGTCAGGGAGCACAGCACAGGGAGGCAAGGGGGAAATTAATTAAATATTGCCCTGTACAAGGAGCTCTCATAGTCCAGAAAGGCAAGACAGGGACTCCAGGACCCACAAGCTCTGCTTGAAACTGGGTGCTGTGACCTGTTTGCAGCAATTCCCCTCCTCATCTCCAGGGAGCCCTTTGGGAGCTGGGCTCTGTGACCTGCAGGGATTTGTGAAGGGCAACAGGTTCAGGTGCCCCTCTGCTCACTGCAGGTGCTGTGTTGGTGGAGGATCTCTCTGATTTTGGGGTCTGGCTTGGTGCATCTGCGTGAGGGTGGGAATCCTTCCTCAGTGCAGGTTGGGCAGCCAGGAGCAGTATTTTTGACAGGGTTGTTTTGAATGCAATCCTTTTGACATTTGCTGGTGATCAGCTGAGGTGGTGGAGCTGAGCTCGTTCCAGGTGAGTGGTTCTGGGTGTGGGGCACAGGGACACCCTGCAGCCCCTCTGACAGCCTCTGCTCCCCTCTCAGCATGCACAGCTGAGTCCCTCAGCAGCAGAAAATACCTCCCTAAAGTGAATTACATCTGCCCAATGCAGAGCCCTCTCCACGGGAAAGTGGAGAAAGTCCTTTTTTTCATGGGCCTGTACAGTTTTCCTTTAAATAAAATGTTTCAAGGTGCAAATTTTTATGTCAAACTGACACAAAGCTCTGACTCAAGGCAGGGCTGGAACGGCCTGGAGTTGGGGAGTTGGCTGGAATAGGGAGATTTAGGCTGAGATCAGGGAAAGGTTCTTCCCCCAGAGGGCGCTGGGCACTGCCCAGGGAATGGGCACAGCCCTGAGGCTGCCAGAGCTCCCAGGGATGCCCAGGGTGGGATTGTTGGGGTGTCTGTGCAGGGCCAGGGGCAGGACTTGGTGATTGCTGTGGGTCCCTCCCAGCTCAGCAGATTCTGTGATGTGTGATCTGCCCTGCCTGGCTCAGGTGCTCTCACAGGCGATAAATGGGGCACTTTGGGGTGTTTCTCTTCCCCCCACTATCACTGCAGAGCAAACAAAGTGCTGTGGGATGGGCCCAGAGCTGGGAACCAGGGCTCTGCAGTCCCCAGGCTGCACACCCTGCCCTCAGCACTGTCCTTGTGTCGTTGCAGAACGGAGAAGCGTCGCTGTTCGAGGTGAACATCCGCTACATCGGAGGGCTCCTGGCCACCTACTACCTCACAGGAGAGGAGGTTTGTCCCCACAGCTCTGAGTGACCCTCACAGCCCCCAGGAGTGAGCTGAGAGGGCTCTCCAGCAGCTCGTCTCTGAGCATCAGATAATCCCCCCATACCCACGGGCTAAACCCACCGTTTTTGTGACTACGGAAATGCCACTAATGTTCCTTTAATTAAGCCTCGCGTAATTACCTTGCACACACCGTGCACGGCTCATTTGGCAGAGATCTTTTCTCCTGTGGGCAATTCCAGCATGACACCGTTTGCAGTTGGACACATTGCTCCCTGGGGAAATGCCATTTGCAGGGGATCTTTGTCTTTGTACTTGTTCCTCTCTATTCCAAGTCGGGTGAGATTTCATCAGACATCATCCCAGGGTGAGATTTCATCAGACATCATCCCAGATCCTGCCTCGGGCTGAGGAGGGCAGCTGCTGAGGGGCAGGTGCTCCACACTGTGCTGAACAATCCCTCTGGAGCAGGAATTCCTGAGATAAAGTGCCCTGGGGTACAGAGGAGGAGGGTGGCAAACAGGGCAGGGCACCTGGATCTGGAACATCTCCTGGAAGGTGACCCTGCTGTGTGGAGTGATCTTTAAGGTCCTTTCCAACCCCCAAACCATTCTGGGATTCCATGGTTCTGTCCTGCCAGCCCCTGTGACAAAGTGATGCAGCTCCAGTGAGTGTCCCCTGGGTGTCACAGCCCCTGAGGTGGATGCTGCATCCCCCTGGAGCCCTGGATAAAGCAGGAGGATCTCATTTCCAGTCCCCTCCCTCCTCCCCAGCCTGCCAGAGGCTGGGGCATGATGCCATAATCTGTTTGATAATGTGCCTGGGCTGGAGTTTTACAGCTGGCTGCAGGGAGATGAGGAGATTATTCCTTTGCCTGGGGAGTCTTTGGTGAGCTGAAACTCTGGTTCAGGGGGGAGTTCTGTGAGAACTGGCCCTAAATGAGAGCTCAGCTCTGGTGCTGCCCCACCACAGAAGGTGGGATGGCTCCTCACAGTGACACCATTGATCCACGAGTCACAGGAGCAGCTCTGTTACTTCAGTTGCATTTTAAGTGAGTTCCAGGAATTACTTCCCTCTGTGATTTCCCTCCAGGGAAAACTCTCAAAGACTCAGTGCCCCAACTCAGAGTCTGTCTCAGTGACAACTTCACCAGGTTTCAGATCCACAGAGCAAAAAGAAACCACATTAAACCACAAAACTCCGGCAGTGACCTCTTGAAGTCCCATGAGCAGCTGGGGCAGTGCCTGTCACTTAACCCAGTCAGTGTCACCGGGCTGAAAGGCAAAAACCAAGTCCCTGTCTCTTGTTTTCCCTTCTGAACCAACCCCCCGTTTCCTTGTGAGAGTATCAAAGGTCTGTGAGCCCACAGGAGAGCTCAGGTTTCCTCAGTGCTGTATTTTTAGAGCAATAAATTCCAGCTTTCTGAGAGCCACCACGACAGGGCTAGAGGTAAAAGGCTTGTGCTTTATCTCCTAAGTCACTTACAGGCTTCTCCTGATCAGGACTAATCTCTGCAGTGAAGATTAGTGCTTGTATCAGTTTGTCCCAAAATAATTGTGTGTGCTTGCTTTGTGCTGCAAGCCACCATAAGCTGCAATTTGACTGGAAAGCCCCAAACTGAGGCATTACAAATGGAAAAGGAGCAGCTCAGCCATGAAACCATGAATCCTTCTTGGCAGAGAGCTGCAAGGAGAAGGTGGCTCGTTGGAAATTGTGGTTTTTACGACAGGAGATGACACGGGCTGGGCGAGCCCGTGCTGTAAATCTAACAGTGCTTCAGCCTGGGAAGGTTTCTCCTGATTTTAGTGATGCCTCCTGCAGCCACCTAGAAACAGAGACTAGACAAGAGGAAGGGAATAAAGACAGGTATTTATTTGAAGGGCCTTCAAGGTACACCCTGGGGGAGCCAGAGGCTGCTTCCAAAAATTGGACCCCAAGATGGACCCCAGGTCACGAGTTCTTCACACTTTTATAGGTTTGGATCATTTGCATATCAGGGTTCATTCTCCAATTAAAGCCCCAGTTTTAGCGATGTAACGCCCCTCAGCTTGCCCCCCTTAGAATCTTTGGTTTACACATTTTGGGCCTAAAAACAGCCTGGTTGTCCTTGAAGGCAAAGCCTGGAGAGGCTTTGTTCTGTCTGCCCAGTACGAGAGAGCAGGAATTACAGGCTCCAAGGAACTTCAGAGTTACACTCTGAGCAGTACAGAATTTGAAAATAGAAAAGTTAAAACCTAAGGCATCATTAGCTCACTCATTCCAGCTCCTTGTGTTCTCTGCCATCCTGGGAATGGGAAGAATTTGGAGAGTACTCTCTGAATCAGCTCAGATCACAGGGTGCTGGGCTGTTGTGAGCTGCTCTGGTCCAGGCTGAGGCTTGGCCAGGGGACTGGGTGCTGGTTTAGTGCAGATTTTAGAGGATGTTTAGAGATGCCAAAGCTCAGTGAGAGTCTTTTTTTGTGCAGGGGAACCAGGGCACAGCACACCTGGACCCCAGGGGGTTCTTCGAGTGCAGCACTTGCAGTGTTTTACAGCAGTGTGTTTGGGAAAGGGGATGTGCAGGAATCCTGTGTCACTCGTTTCATCAAATATTTACCCTCTCCTTTTAACAGGTGTTCAAGAGTAAAGCTCTGGAACTCGGAGAGAAACTTCTGCCAGCCTTCAACACCCCCACTGGGATCCCACGTGGAGTCATCAACCTGGGCAGGCAAGGCACTCATCCTCACAAGCATTTCCTTTGGTTCTGGGTGTTTGGGAAGGACCAGGAGCAGCAGCAGCTCCTCAGAGCTGCCCCTTCCAGAGCAAATTCCTCGAGGTCATTTGCTCTGCCAGCTCAAACCTTGGCAGAGATTGCAGGTGACTCAGGTCAAACCCAGCTGTGTTTTATTAATTTGGGGCTGTCTACAGGTTTTTCCCCTGCCTCCTGACAGGGCTCCCTGCTGCAAGAGCATTTTCCTCGCTCTCGTTTGCTTTGAAAGGTGATTTTGTAGTCTGCTCGTAGCATGGATTTTTGCAGCGTGCCCAGCTAGATGCACACGAATTTATCCAGGAAAAATGGATTTAAAAAATAGGAAAAACTGGGAAAGGGAGTGGATGGGGCAGGCTGACAGTTTTGGTGCTGGAAAGGGGGGAGAACACAGAACACAGCCCTCAGCCAGGCCGTGTCCTTCCTTAGAGCCCCAACACTCAGGTCAGTGATGCTCTCAGGGCCAGGGGAGGCTGAGGCAGCCCAGTTCAGAAAATCCCTGCAGAAGGTCTGGCAGCAAACAGAGGCAGAGCTGGGGCTGCCCTCCTGCTCCCTGGCTCTCCTGGCAGACAGTGATTTGCCAGTTCTGATGCCTCCAAACAAATCCCACGGGTGAGAGCTGCGGGAAATGTGGGTTAACAAAGCCTTTCATCCTCACCTCTTGCGAAACTCTCCAAGTCGTTATTCAGCCCTTAGCCCAAATCTCCTCCTTGGCTCTGCGAAGCAAAAGACTTCCAAATATTTGGCAGACGCTGCTGCGTTGCTCAAATATCACTGTCACCCCTCAGTTGTCTGATGTGCTCCTGGTCCCGGGGAAAATCGGAGCCACCAGCACCGCTGTAATTGTCCTTTTTTACAGCACAGACATCCTGCTTCCTCCGTGGCTGATAAAGGCTCTGCACAGACTAACCTTTCACAGAAATGCCAAACCCTCCCCTGCCCTTTGTGAAGACAATTGAAACAGCCTCTGTCTGCCCAGACATTCCCAAAATGTTTTGCTGACGACCTTGAGTGAGAGCAAATGAAATCAGCAGAACACCCAGCCCGTAGGCAGAACCCCCATTGCTGCCTGGAGCTGTGGGGCTGTGAAACTGCTGTGAGGGCTGAGTGTGAATTGATTTAGGAGCAGGGATGAGTGAGGGGAGCTGTATCCACAGCCCTGAGCTGCTGCAGGAACACTTGGAACAGCCAAAGGCTGTAACCCACAGGGGAGGGGAATTACTCAGTGTGGAAATGGAAGCAGAGGAGGGCGAGGTGAGGCTGTGAGACCACACTGACCCGAACAGCAGGGCCAAAACAAAGCCTGGATGGAAGAGTTTTGCAACAAGGAATTCTCCCTCCAGTTCTAGTTTTACAAGGATGTGCTAATTCCAGCGAGACCTCACCACCCCAAAAGGAGGAGAGTCCTGCAGCATGTGTGGGCCTCTGTTGGTGGCAGCTTGGGGAGGGGGTGGGTTGAGAAGGACGTTCAGAAATTGGAAACAAAAACCCCCTGGCATTGAGTCAGTTGTGCACATGCATTTTCAAGGGCCCAAGCACAGACAGCCCCCCCCCCAGCTCTTCCATAACCAGCTGGATTTATCTCCTCCTGTCACCTTTTCCTCTGGGGTCCCCTCTCTGCTGATGAGCTTCCCTGTGGCCGCCTGCTTTGTGCTGGCTCTGTGTCCTATCTCACACAGCCTTGTTTTCCATCCTGCTGCTCCAACTGCCTCACTGTCTGCCAGGAGTTCTGTGTCTCCTCCAGCTGCTGCTCTGTGCTGTGATCTCTCTCCTTGTGCCTCCCCTGCTCTAGCCCTGGCCCTGCTTTCCCTCACGTCTCCCTAAACCCTCCGGATTCTTCCTCATCATCCTCTCCAGGCCTCTCTCCTGACTTGGCACTGGTTTTGCTGCTTTGGATCCCCATGAGAGAAGGCAAAGATTCGACATTTCAGACCCACTTATCTGCGAGATAAAGGAGGTTCTGGGCATGTTCTTTTCTCTCGGAGGCCAAGGACCTTTAAACAGTAGCTTCCTCTGAGCTGTTACCAAAAGAGCAGCTGTGAAGGCCCAGTTTGTCCAGCCTGTAATGCTGAGAAAATGTTTTCCTGCAGGGGGTCACTGCAGGCTGCTCTTTAACCCAGGGGCACGGTGCAGATGGGCTCTGTTTCCTCCAGACCCCTGTCCATGAGCTTTGCAGTGCTGTTGGAGCCACAGCTCAGCACATCCCGTGCAGGCAGTGCCTGGCTGTGGTTTTTGGGATGGCAGGTCCCTGGGACAGGGCTGTGATGATGGCTGTGACCCCACAGAGCTGCTGGGACAAAAAACACTGGGAGGGCAGCTCTGTTTGTGGGGCTGTGTTTGTTACAGCCTCCCCTTTATCTACAGCAGTAAATAAAGGGAAATAATTGACTCTTGCCAGGTGTGAGAGCTGCCCCAGCAGCTCCCAGGGCCAGCAGGTTCATGCAGTGGGACATTAATGCCACACTCACCTGGCCAGGACTGGTTCCAGAGCCCACCAGGGTGCCCCTTGGAGCTGCTCTCGATGTTCCTGGAGCAGAAGCACTCTGACATTTCACAGGGCAGGCTGAGCCTGAGCCCTGTGAACACACTGCTGATCTAATGGCTCTCTTTGTCTGGAGGCAAACAAACAGCTCGGGACCTGCAGTGCTTTTCTCTGCATCACAGCGAGGGAAACTTCTTTTTGGGTTTTTTTTTTTTTTTTGTTTTGTTTTTTCGTTCTCAGAAGGATCATTAGTTTTAACCTCCTGGAAAAAACAAGCCCTTCTCCTCTCCCAGCCAAGCTTCCCGGCGCCATCTAGTGTCACCCCCACCCTTCCCCGTGCCTGGAAACTGTCACCTCCTCGGGGTTAACTGCAAGGAGATGGAAAATCAAAGCCACGACACCTCCGAGGTGGCTCTGGGCCAGCACCTGCCGAGGCTGCTCCTTCCATCCAGCCCTGTATCCTTCAGGACACTGCCCTGTCTGGAGGCTTCCAGAGAGGCCCAGAGCTGTGGGGTACCACAAGGATATTTTATCCCGAAATATCTGCATAGGGCAGGGTACCAGTGCTCTTGCAAAGCTGTTTTTCAGCAGAGCTGTTTGGGAGGGATTCCTCTCCCCCCAAAAAATGCCATTTGTGCAGTCTGTGTGTTAGCCCAATCTTAAACAATCTCTGTAAAACTACAGCTCCATCCTACAGGAACTGATCCTGAAAATCTGTCTGTCCTAAATCTGTGTCTGTCCTAAATCTGTGTGTGTCCTTCCATGGCCCTAATGACACCTGGGGTGCAGCACATGCCCCTGGCAAGGGCACAGCTGCCCTGGGGCAGGGGCACCCCAGGCTCTGGCTGTGTTTTCCTGGCAGTGAAGGTTCCCTTTTCTCTCCTTGCAGCGGCATGAGCTGGAGCTGGGGCTGGGCATCCGCTGGAAGCAGCATCTTGGCAGAATTTGGGACCTTGCACTTGGAATTCCTGCACCTCTCCGAGCTCTCTGGCAACCCAGTGTTTGCAGAAAAGGCAAGTAACTCCCAGCCTGGGCCTCTTCATCCTCCTGGGGTGTTTTTCCCAGTGTGGGTGAAGTTGTTTGAATTTTATTCAGACCGGAGTGAAGCCATCAGGTGGATGCAGATCCCTCAGGAGCCAGCTTTGAGGGAGACAGATTGCTCCAGGCAGAATCCAGAGTGCCACAGTGGGGTAAAACCAGACAGGATTGCCAAAAAAACCCCCCTCCAAAATGATGCTTTTCCAGGATCTGTCCAGTGCAGGTGTGTCAGTTGTGAAACAAGGAGGGAATTTGAAAGAGAGACAGGAAAAAAAGAGGAGGAAGAAGCTGGGAGAGCAGAGTGGAGCTAGGGTGGAGTGGATGGAAAGCAGCGAGGGTGGGATGAGCAAGAGGAATGTCACAGAGGAGGGAAAAGAAGAGGGTGAAGGGAAACAGGAAACCCAGGAAACTCTGTGGGAAGATAAAGGGAGGCTGGTGATGTGAAATAAAGAGACAAGGCTGAGGTTCCTGAGGACAGGGATAATGACAAATTGCTCCCAGGGAGGGGGGAGCTGAGGAGAGGCCAGGGAAGGGAGCAGGGCTCTGCAGAGAAAATGTGTGAAGGAAATAAAGGGAATGAGGGGAGGGGAGAGATGAGGAAGCACTGGAGATGCACTGCTGAAAACCAGAATTGCATCCTCATTCTGGGTTCAAAGCGTGGCATTTTGAGCCAGGGTCAAACCTCTGTCCCCAGCCTAATAGATTTTCCTCTTCTCCTCCTAAACCCATGGAGGGAAAAGGGCAAAACCTTTCTAATGGACTCTCTTGGGCTGATGTGTGCACAGAAAATGGATCACATCACCCTCAGAGAGGGAAAATGTGGGATGGTGTGGGCTCAAACAGCCCAGCCTGTGGGAAATGACTGCAGAGGAGCAGATCAACTCATGAACTCCCAGCTTGGGACTTGGGTGATTTTAGCAGGAATTAAAGTCCATCTGTGTCTTTTATTCAAACCTGTTATTAATATGCCAAGCTCCCCAAACTCCAGTAAATATCATGGAGCCTGACAACTTCCTTGGAAGCACCAGCTTAAGCCTGTAGCCAGCTTTTGGCGTGCAAATTGTCTGGTTTTGTAAAAGGTTTAGAGCGAATTAGCTGCTCTGTAGGTTATAATGGAATATTTATGCTGCATGGAATTTAACTGGGTCCCTTAAGGGAAAGGCCGATTGGATTTAATGGGGGTGAAACCAAGGGAGGCTTTAGAGAGTTAAGTGCTGGCTGTTCTGGGGTATTAAAGCAACTGTCTGTTGTTGAAATTAAAGGCCCCAATTCATCGTGTTAAGTGACCACATGGTGAATTTAAGTGCTGTGTGAGTCACTCATCCCTGCCACTCCTCTCCCTTTGGAGCATGGAAAAAAAATCACCCCTGGCATTGCTCACATCTCATATTTCCACCCAGATCCCCAATAGGAGACTCAGATTTGGGTTTGGAAGGGACCTTCAAGCTCATCCCATTCCACCCCTGCCATGGCAGGGACACCTTCCACTGTCCCAGGCGGCTCCAAGCCCCATCCAACCTGGCCTTGGGCACTGCCAGGGATCCAGGGGCAGCCACAGCTGCTCTGGGCACCCTGTGCCAGGGCCTCCCCACCCTCCCAGGGAAGGATTTCTCCCTAACATTTCACCTAAACCCACTTTCTTTTGAGTTTTAACCCATTCCCCTCTGTCCTGACCAGCCCAGCAGCAGCAGAGCAGTGACCCTGCCCTTGTCTCTCCTCTCCTGCAGGTGATGAACATCCGCAGGGTCCTCAACAGAGTGGAGAAGCCACAGGGCCTCTACCCCAACTTCCTGAGCCCGGTGACGGGGAGCTGGGTGCAGCGTAGGTATCACCCTGCCTCCCCTCCTGCCTGCAGCATTCCAGGCTTCCCCTTCTCCCTGAGGAAGCAGCAGCCAGTGCCAGAGCAGCAGGCCAAGCAGGGCCGTGTCAGGCAGCCTGTGGTGCCTGTGATGAGGCTTTGCAGGGTGCTCTCACCCCATCAGCCATGGGTCCCACCTCCAGAGAGGGAATCAGGGCCTTCCCTGCACAGGGAGGGTCCTGGCCCATGGTCCAGCACACAGATATTGGGAACCAGCACAGCCCTGTGGGATCCTGCAGTCAGCACAGAGCCCTGGGAGCTGCTCTGGTGAGATTCCCCTCTGGAGTGGCTGCAGCAAGTGAGGAACCACCTGGAGAGGCAGAGGGCTTGGAGGAGTCTTGGATCCCCCTCGGATCCAGGGATGAATTCTCCTGTGTGCATTCGTGTTGCTGTTACCATGGTACCTCTGCAGAGAGTGATTTGGGAAGGAAGGATGAGATAAGAATGTTTTGTTTTCTCCTGTTGGGAACCCAGCACTGGAGACGTGGTGTGAGGGAGATTCTGCTCTGGTGTGCAAGGGGAGCAGTGATCAGGGAAGGCCTTGGACAGAGCAGGGGAATTCTGGAAGCAGTGCCCCCAGGGAGAGGTGGCACACACAGAGCCCCTTCCCCAGCCAGGGAAGAGAGGGAATGTGCCCCTCCCTCCTCTTGGGCCACCCAGGGGCAGAAGTTGCTGTGGTAGGAACAGGAGATGCCACTTCTGCAGCTGTGCCCTGATCTCTGACCTCCACCTTCTGCTCCGTTATTGATCTGCTTGGTTTTGGCTGCTGGGTTTGATGTTCCTTTGTCAAAGAAAAGTCTCTTTCTGCAGAGGCTGGTTTGAGCCTGCCAGCGGGTGACATTTATTATTTAGGCAGGTTACTCTGAGTCCTTGCATTGCCTGGTGTCCCCATGTTTTGTTGCACTTTTTGCTGGGCTGGATCACTCCAGACCTTTCCTACTGCTGCTTTTTTATGGCTCTGGTGGCAACAGGCAGGGACAGAGCTCTGGCTGTGAGCAATCCCTGACCTTTCTCTGGCAGGGCTGGTCCCAGCAAAGTGTCTGGGATGGTCGCAGTGATCCCGTTAAACCAGAGCTGCCCTTTGGTGCTGTGAGGAAAAACCAGGTTTCTGTTCACCCAACTGATTGATCCCCACTCAGGGTTATCCCATCCCTTTGTCAGCAGCTCAGCTTCCCCTCTGCAGAGTTTTTGTTCCCCTTGAAGAGCTGATCTCCCATCCCCTGCTGCTCCCCGAGGTTCCCCTTCCTTTGGGTTATTCCTGCTGGCAGCTGCCAGTCCCACACTGCACATCTGCCCACATCTGGGCAGACACCAGCATCACTTCTGCCTGCTCAGTGCTGCTCAGGGGAGGAGAAGTGCCTGGCTGCTCCGTGACTGAGCCCTACAGAATCTTTGGGAAATTGAGGAGCTCTCACCCAGCTGGGTACAACTCTCAGCCCTCATCTCCTCTGCCACGAATTTAATTCTGTTTTCTGCCTGCACATTTCACTGCATTGCCCTGAAGTTGCTGATGTAAAGAGGGGCCTGTTGGTGCTTTTCAGAGCACATCAAAAGTGCCTCTGATTGCTTGTGTTGGGATGGGCAGACTCCTGCCAAAGGCCTGGAAATTTCCTGCCTCCCAGACAGACTTCCACGGGCTGTTTGTGGCAGCTGCTCAGGATATGACCTTGGGATCTGACTGCAGATTCCAGAGAGGGAGAAGAGTGATCAGCCCCTTCTGCATCTCCAGTGCTGCTGGGGAGAAACCAGACGAGGACCAGAGCAGGGAGGCATCTGCTGCCCGGGAGGTGCCAGGCTCTCATTTTCTCTCTTGTCATTAAAGCTCTTTGCAGGAAACTATTTTCCTTGAAATTGCCGTGATTTTCTTAAAAGGTGTACCTTTGACCTGGCTGAACGAGCAGATCTTGTAAATGGAGAGGCTGTGCTGTGCACCTCCGTGAGTGCAGTTGTTACCTCGGGGAAATGAAAGCGCAGTCCCCTGCTGGAGGCAGGGATTTGTTTGTGCAGAGTGCCTGGGAGGCAAACGCTGCCAGGGCTGCTGCCATATGGAAGCCAATTATGTACCAGGGCTGCAGCTTTGGTGAGTTTATGAATGACACACTCAGGATCACAGAGCTGCTCTTTAGAGGCAGGCTGTGTTTGCAGATTCTCTGCCCTCTCCCCTCTCGCGTGTTTAATCCCATTGTTTTGCCGGGGATTATTCCCCGGATCGTTGGACACAGTGTGTCAGGGATGTTTGCTCTTCAGGTCAGGAAGATGCACGGCTGTTGGTTTCTGCTGCTGGGAGGATTTAGCATTTGGAATGAGCCTCGGGACTTTATCTGTGTGCAAGGAGAGGGGAGACAAAAATGCGAGCAGCTCTGAACACCTGCTGCATGTGCTCGGCTGGGAAATGAGGATGGTGCAGACCCAGGGGTGGCCGCTGTTAATTAACAGGGATGGCTCAATCCGGGGAGGGTAATTTGTCTTGCTCTCCTAAAAACGGGAGTGCTTGACTGCTTTAAAGGGTGAGAACGCTGCTGTTCCCCCCCGTGGTACAGTCTGAAGCTGTAAATCCATCGGGCAGCTCCCCCCAGGCACAAAGCTGCAGCTGTCAGCCCCATTTCACACTGCAATCCCTCAGCACCTCCTGTAAGGTCAGAGCAGGGGGCTGCTCTGAGCAGACAGCCTTGGAAATTTGATTTCTGCAGAGGAAAACATGCAGTGCACATCCCTGTACCTGACTTTATCATTTTAATGTGCCAGCAACCCCCAGCCTTCCCCAGGGCTCCGAGTCCCTCCGTGAGCCAGGAATACAAATGGCACAAGGCAGGAGTGTCTCCTGCAGCCCCTTGCTGGCAGCTCTGTGGGATCCCACACCTCTCCTTCCTTTCCTGAGGCAGAGAGACAGCTCCCAGGGGCTCCATCTGCACGGAAATCCATCAATACCCACCACTGCTTTTGGTTTATGAGGGTGGATTTATGATGATGGCTCCATAAACAGGAAGCATCTTCACGTTGCAGTATAAATAACGTGTAAAATAAGGCCTCTGAATGGCTCTGGTAAGGGATACTAATGCTCTGCAAAATGACAGAACATTTTTCTCCTGATTGCACTTTCCACCTTTCTTCCTTTCCGAAAAGCAATGCTGCAAGCTCTCCCCAGGAAGCTGGGAAGAGGAAGGAGAGAACAAGGGCATTAAATAGGACGTGATTGTTTCCCCTTTGTAGAGCAGCTGCTCATTGTATATCATGAACCTGAAGCTCTTTTCTGGCTTTCCCACCACAGACCACGTCTCCATCGGGGGCCTCGGGGACAGCTTTTATGAATATCTCATCAAATCCTGGCTGATGTCAGACAAGAAGGACTCTGAAGCTAAAAAGATGTACGACGATGCCTTGGAGGTGAGGAGCGAGGTGCTGCTCTGTGGTTTTTGGGGGGGGACGTGGTTCATAAGAAGGTTTCAGACCTTCAGAAAAGGTCTTTGGATTTCCTTGGTACTCGCTCCTGTCACTGAGTAACACTGAGTGAGTTTTATTTACCGTCCCCTCTCTTGAAATGCTGATTTTCATCCCTTTAGGCAATAGAAAAGCATTTGGTGAAGAAGTCAGCAGGAGGCTTGACCTACATCGCTGAGTGGAGGGGTGGCATCCTGGACCACAAGATGGGCCACCTGGCCTGCTTCTCTGGGGGCATGATTGCCCTGGGAGCCGAGCACGCTGCTCAGGAGAGGAGGCAGAGGCACATGGAGCTGGCTGCAGAGATCACCAGCACCTGCCACGAGTCCTACGCACGCTCAGGTATCCTGGGGGGTCACTGGGGGTCACCCACAGCCCCAGGGGACCCCAAAAGTCCCCTCCAGCCTTTTGCTTGGGGTTTGTTCTGGGCTGTTCTGTGCCTCAGCAGCATCTGCACCCCTGGGTGTGGCTTTTCCTGGCGTGCGGGAGGGACAGAAATGTGCTTTGTGCAGCAGCAGCTGGAGCAGAGGGACAGGCAGCTGTGAGCTCCTGGGGCACAGCTGGGGCTGAATCCTGGTCCTGCTTCAGCCACAGTCCCCCAGGACTCCAGCCTGAGGCTGTCCTTTGCAGACACGAGGGGAGGATTAGCAGGGATTAATCACAGAGTGTCCCACTAGGGAGCACAGCAGCTGAGAAGCCCAGCAGGGCATTGCTGGACACCTACAGCTGCTGGTGGGAACCAGAAAAATGGAGTCACTGAGCCTCTCCCAGCTGTCTTGAGTGCTCATTTCACAAGGTGTGCTTCTCCCCAGACACCAAGCTGGGCCCCGAGGCCTTTCGCTTCGACGCGGGGAGCGAGGCCATGGCCACAAGGCTCAGCGAGCGCTACTACATCCTGCGGCCCGAGGTGGTGGAGAGCTACATGTACCTGTGGAGGCTCACCCACGACCCCAAGTACAGGCACTGGGGCTGGGAGGTGGTCAAGGTGAGGCTGGGGAGGGCACAGAGGGTGCTGCGTTCCTTCGGAAAGCTTCGTTTCGGTCGGCGGAAGGAGCGAAAATGGTTTAAATTGTGTTGAACGCTGAGATACCCTGGAAGTGCTCAAGGTCGGGTTGGATGGGGCTCTGAGCAGCTTGGTCTAGTGGAAGATGGCCCTGCCCGTGGCAGGGGTTGGAACTGGGTGATTTTTAAGGTTCCTTTCCACCCAGACTGTTCTCAAAGCCACGAGCAGTGGGGCAGGAATGCACAAAGTGCCTCGGTTTAGGTGTTACCTCCATTGTGGATGTTCTCTTCTCCCTTTTGGGCTGCACTGCCATCAATCAGTCAGGCAGCTCAGGTGGCTGGTGTTTCCCTCGCTGTTCCATCAGAGCCAGCCTGATTTCCCAGAGCCTGGAATAACCCCCAGGCCCCTCAGTGAGGGACAGAGGCTGCAGGAAACCTGGAGCTGGATTTGTAAAGTGTCTTGGGACGCAGCTGAGGGTGATGGATGGGTTACTCCCCACTGCTGGCTGTTGCTGAGGTCTCTGTTCCTCCCACAGGCCCTGGAGAAGCACTGCAGGGTGGAAGCTGGGTTCTCTGGCATCCGGGATGTTTACACCACCACCCCCACCCACGACAACATGCAGCAGAGCTTCTTCCTCGCAGAGACCCTCAAGTAAGTCTGGGCTCACTCTGCCTTCCAGAGCAGCACAATTCCTGCAGCCTCTGCTTCATGAGTTGCAGATAGAGAGGGGGAGGTCTTTTCTTGCAGGGAGAGGTGTCCCTGCCCAGGCCTTTAAGGATCTTTCCAACCCAGCCCATTCTGTGGGGGAAACTGGGCAAGGCAGTGGGTGCTGCAGAGCTTTGGGGGTTTCCTGCTGCAGAACCACTGCTGCCATTGGCACCCTCGAGGTTCCTGCTCAGGTGCTGGGTTTGAAGGACCCTGCTGTGATCCAGAGCTGGGTTAAGTGGGAAGGGTGGTGATTTCCTAAGGAATGTGTCACCATGAACAGAGGCAGCCTGTGCTGCCTGTGCCTGCCTGGAGTCCCTCCTGAGCTCCTTTAACCCCTCTGTGTCCCTCTCCCGTGGCTCCAGGTACCTCTATCTTCTGTTCTGTGAAGATGATGTGCTGTCCCTGGAGGATTGGGTGTTCAACACCGAGGCTCATCCCCTGCCCATCAACCACACAGACTTTAAAGCAGCAGTGCAGCCCTGAGGCCCCTGCCCAGCTCCTGCTCCCCCAGCCTGGGCAGACTCTGCTTTTCCTTTCCATTAAAGGAATTCCCGTCGTTCCTGAAATGGTATTTGGGGGCACTAGTCCAATTGCGGACAGAATTTTCTTGGGAAGATGAACCATGACTAAGCACCTTCTTTTCCTCTGTGAGGAGCTCTATTAGGCTGATGATGAGATGTTTATTCTGGGCCATACTGTACACAGTTCATAGACATTCCTTTATACAGAGAATTTATATGAAATCCACTGATTTTGCTTTATAGTGGCCAAAGGACTGGAAGTTTGCCATAAAATAGACTTTACACACACATCCTCCTTTCCTTTTCCTGTTTCATTTCTGCCTTTTATCTGCTCTTGGATTTATCACCTTTCCAGTGAACAGTTTTCAGTATTCTGGGATTTTTGGTGCTGGGCTTTGGGGGCTCTTCAGGAGGGACAGGAGAAGGAGGAAGGGGAGTTGTCCTTGGTGTGGGAGAGCAGCTGGAACACTTGGGGATGGACAAGGAGCCAGCTGAGAGCTCAGGGGTGAAGGGAGGACAGGGAGAGGTGATGTTTTAGTGGGGAAATAAAGAGGATCAGACCGTCCACACACAGGAACAGCCTCAGGTTGGAATTTTCAGATTTTTAGGCCCTGCTCCTCGTGGGGAACTTGAATCACCCTGATCCCTGCTGGAGGGGCAACTCAGCAGGACAGGAGCAATCCAGGAGGCTCCTGGAGTGGATTTGGTGATAAATTCCTCCTCCCAGGGACAGAGGAGCCAACAGAGGGGCTCTGCTGACCCCAAACTGGAGATCCAAGGCAGCTCTGGCTGCAGTGGCCATGGATGGTGAGTTCAGGGTCCTGAGGGAGGAGGGAAAGCTCCACCCTGGGCTCCAGCAGAGCAGACCTGGGGTAGGGGGACCCCAAAAGTCCCCTCCAGCCTCAGCCATTCTGTGACTCTGGGGTGTCAAAGTTGTAACTAAACCAAAAGCTGTCTGCAAGATCCTTGCTCCTGATGTATTTTTTATATACTTTTTTTCTGTGCTCTTAAAACACATTTACCACCCATCACATCTCATTTAGCTTTCCTTTATCGGGGTTTTTTTTTTGTGTTTTTCTACTTTTATTTGGAACTAAATGTTACGAGTCACTTGTAATAATTTTACTGCTGTAATAGTCAGATCTGTGAAACAGAATAAAAGTCTTGTAAAATAAAAAGCCTTGTTGGGGTTGATCCTGTAAAAGACCAGTTGCTCCATGCTTGGAATGAGACAATACTGGTGGATTTAAAGAGTTCTGCACAGTAGAAGTTGATTTCTGGGGGAATCCAGGCAGTGTTTGACAGCAATTCCCAGCTCTCTTAAACTGCTGGATCTGGGATCAGCATTCCCTCTGATCACTGCAAAGCTCTGTGGCCCTGAGGGATGGAACATTTTTGCTCATTCTTGTGACACCCTCGTGACAGTCGGTTCATTCAGCAACTTGGGGGAAAATGAAGTTGCTTTGAGCAAGTTGTGAAAACAGAAAATGTTGTTTCTAAATTCCTGCCTTTGTAATTCCCCGAGAGAAGTAAGATTGTCAGATGGGGACTTAGCATTATCCCAGGGATAAAGATGCTGGCTGGTAAGCCTGGCCTAGAGGAATGGCTATTGGTAAATAAACATCTTGGGAGTGAGCTGTGTTATCCAGGAGATTTGGGGATCGGGAAGCTCTTGTAGCTCAAAGGATTTTGATAATGGATTAAGGGAATTTCTTAAATAAGAACGCCCCGCTCTTGGAATAACACAGAACACTTTGCCTGGCAGAATTTAAACTCCCAAAATAAAGAGCCAAGGTTCTGGTTTCCTTTAGGAGCAGATCCTGGTGTTCCACGAGAGCTCCGTGGTTGGTTTCCCTTTCACACCAGTGAGCAGGAGCATCCCACACCCTGCCAGAGGAAGTTTCCTGCAGCTCAGCGGCCACAGCACAGATCAGGAGGTGTCTGAGCTGCCCTGAGGAGGCAAAGCCTATCCCAGGCTCTGCTCCCAGGAGCCCCGTGCCAGGCACAGCAGAAGCTTTTGGTTGCAAGCGGCCGCTCTCGAACGTTTCCGATGGTGCCGAGGCAACTCTGCAAATTCCTCTGCCAGATATCCCCTGAAATCCCCGGGGATTAATCACAGGCATCAAGCTCAGCACGGCCGTGTTTAGCAGGAGTTAAGATTTACTCCCAGGATCAGCTTTGTTCCAAGGCCTGGCCCTGATCCACAGCAGGGATTTTCTGTCCCGCAGCACTGCAGGTAATGGGAATGTTTGTCCTGCTGTGCCTTGAAATGCTGCTGCTCCTCCCTTCCCCGAGCCTTGGCTGGATGCTCCTGCACCCTGGGAGCCCTGCCTGTGGGAGCAGGGGCTGGATCCCACCCCAGATTCCTCCTGCCACGTGGGATTTTCCTACCCAGAGGGAACCCCTCGCTTTCCAGACTTGGAGCAGGTGAGTAAATGGAGTTACCCTGAACCAGAGGTTGGGCTGCAAATGCCTCAAGGGAAGGAGCTGGGGAGATGTGTGTCCTTCAGCTGCTTTCCTGCCTTCCAGTCTCAGGCATGTGGGAATTCTGTTGGGTTTTGGTGGTTTTTTTCCTGGTGGCAATGCCACCACCCTGGGTTATTGCCCGTTTCCCCTGGAACATTCCACTTCAGAAGCTGTGATTACCATCTTAATTTTCACCATCAGAGCTTGTGGCCCTCCTTTGTATCAGAAGGAATTTCCTGTAAATGAAGTTCTGATAACAGAAAGCTGCATCAGTGGTGGAGATGAAAACTCTTCCCTATCACTCCCACAAGCACGGGCTGCTGTTGCCTTGGCCTGCACAGAGATAAGACAAAACCATCCAGAAAACAAATGCACCTTTTTGTAACCCACACTTCATTTTTACAGCATTATTAAATTCCCTGGGAAGGCTTTCAGCAGAATTGGTTATTGGATTCAAAAGCCTGGCAGCCAGAGTATTTTTCCACATAGGTTTTGATCTGATCTCTTTATCTGATTGTTTCAGATGTGATGCACAGCCCTGGCTGCCAGTGCCAGCAGAGTCCCAGCAGCTCCTCCCGAGCACGTTCTGGGCTTTGGCCTCGTTCCCCGTGGAGCCTCCAGCAGGGATCGTGCTGGAGTCAGGAGCCCTCTCCATAAAACTCCTGCTTCATAAAGGATTTCATTTAGGATTGCATCCTCCTTAGAAGGAAAGGCCAAGCAGGAGTTAGGAATGCAAGACACAGGAATTGGCTCCTGCTCTGCAGCTGAAGGGTTTGAAATGCCTCAGACTCCCATTTCCTTTGCTGGCCGTGCTTTTTTTGGGATGAACTCTCTGTTTTTCGTGGCTGTGAAGCTTTGTCACCTCTGGTTTTCTTGTCCCCCTCAAACCAGACCTGGATGTTCCTTCTTCCTCCCAGTTTTTCACCTCTGCTCCTACCAACCCCTCACCATTTTCCTTATTTTCAGCCCACCTTTCTCCCTTCTGACCAAGGGGAAATCTGGAATAGTTTTTCCTGCTGGGTGGAAACCTTCCCTGTTATTTTTTTTTAGGATTCCCTTTGATAGAGGGATGGGCTCCACAGCAGATGTGTGGGTATTTAACATTCCTCCTGAGTGCCACAACCCCAGGAGCCAGCAGCGGAGAGCCAGGAGATGCTGGGTTTGTTCTCTTCCAAGGAGCACCAGCTCCCAGCAGCCACCCAGAATCATCTCCCCTTTTGTCTTTCATTCTCTTTCCTGTGAAATAACTCCCCAGTTTCTCACCTTGATGTGGTGGCTGATGACACTGGAAGTGGTTCAGGTGTAAAATGAGCCCTTCTGCCTCTCACCATCCAAAGAGAATCACCTCAGCCCTGCCAGGTCCCCTCCACCAGCTCCTGTCCCTGCTCCTGCTCCTTTCCCAGGACATTTATCGTGTTTCAAACCCATCCCATCCTGTTACAGTGTGTGGTTCGTGCTGGCTTATTCCAGGGAAGCAGCAGCTCTGCACCCCTCGCTGCCCAGCCTAATGAGCCTGGGAAGTTTTAAAGCACATCTGCTCCAAGTGCTGAGCTCATCCCCACCTGTCCCTGCTCCCAGACCTCATTTCCGTGCTCTGTTAATCCCATCCCTCCCCAGACGCTGCCTTCTTTGATGGAACCAGAGTTTCATGGAAGTTTTCTGCCGTGGTGGAGCAGAAGGAACTTTCTCCTTCCTCCCTCGGTGCAACAGCCCTGACGTGAATCACAAATCTCCCACTTGGTTCCACTGCTGGGCTCCTCTGCCTGGTCCCATCCTCATCCTCCCTCCTCTCTTAATGGTTTAGTCATGCTCTCCCTCATCTCCATCTCGAGAGTTCTTTAAACCTCAAACAAAAACGATTAGGCAGGCTTAGGATACAGCAGAGCTTCAAAGGATTAAACGCTGACGCTTCCTGCTACCCTCGGAGAGATCAAACCCTCGCTTGCTGTTGGCACTAAATCATCCCCAGCAATCGGGGATTGGGAGCGGGATTGGAAGCACGGAGGAGCAGGAGGTTGAGTTATGGGGAGGGATTAAAATGAGTAAATAATGTGTGTCTTGTCCCAGCTAAGGGACAGCGTGGCAGCAATGCCGCGTGGAGGGAGCTGAAGGGCACTGAAAACATGGGGAGCTCGAAAAGTTTAGGGTGGAAACGACCTAAAATGTGGCACGGTGGTAAAAATGACCCAAAATGTGGGGATGATGCTGGAGGCAGGAGGCTGAGCACCGTCACCCCAGGGCTGCCGAGTCGTTCCCATCCCTAATTCCCATCCCTAGGGCTCAAACCTCAGCGGAATCACTGCGAGGGAACCCACTAATACCTGTTTTGTTAAAAAAACACCCATTTTGGTGAGCTATAACCAAGCAGAAGTGCAGGATACGGCGTGCTTTGGGAAGTGCAAAACAAGTTCGGGGTTTTGTTCTTTTTGGGAGAAGCTGAATTAAGGATCAACGACCTCTGGAAATCCGGGCACAGACCCCACTCTCCCATTGACAATAAAGGCAAAGCCCCCGAGAGAAACGAGACCACTGAGGGGAGAGAGCCCTCACAGCAGAGACATTTCAGGCTAAAAAGTGCTTTTTTCCTGACGAGCGCCGCTCATTTAACACAACAAAGAGGTTTCCCCTGCCCCAGTCACTGAACACTAATAAAGGTCTTTCCCTGACGGAGCGATGCTCACAGAACACTAAAATATATTTTTCCCTGACCGGGCGCCGGTGATTTAACACTAAAAAGAGGCTTCCTCTGACGGAGTACCGGTGATTTAACACTAAAAAGGGGGTTTTTTTCCTTCGCGGCCGGGTCCCGCGGGGCGGCCGCGGCCCCTCCTCGCCCGCCTGACGCCTCCCCCGGCCGGGCGGCCATGGCGGCTCCGCGGCGC
>VZRV01009876.1:781742-800496 GCA_013398115.1 Falcunculus frontatus
TAGCCAGGCTGAGGTGGCCACCAGGAATCGGTGGGCACCGGGGCTGAGGTGGCCATAGCCAGGCTGAGGTGGCCATAGCCAGGCTGAGGTGGCCACCAGGAATCGGTGGGTAACGGGGCTGAGGGGGGCATAGCCAGGCTGAGGTGGCCATAGTCAGGCTGAGGTGGCCATAGCCAGGCTGAGGTGGCCACCAGGAATCGGTGGGCACCAGGGCTGAGGTGGCCGTAGCCAGGCTGAGGTGGCCACCAGGCATCCATTGCCAGGGCGGTTGGAGTGGCCACCACTGGACTGAGGGGAGCATGGGCATTGTGTCTGCTGGGGCTGAAGTGACCACCAAGGTTGGGGTGGCCACTGGGGTTGAGGTGACCACCAGGCATCAGTGGCCACGGGGGTTAAGGTGGCCACTGGGGTTGAGGTGGCCACTGAGCTGGGGTCCCACACTCCAGTGGCCATGGGCTCGAGGTGGCCATTGGCAGGCTGAGGCTCTGCAGAGCTGTGGTGGCCACTGGGCTTGAGGCAGCCACAGGGGTTGCGGTGGCCACCACCAGGCTGAAACCACCACGGAGCTGTGGTGGCCACCAGTGACCTGCAGTGACCATTTGCCTCCTTGGTCCAGCCCCTGGCCATGCTCTTGGTTTTCCATCTCACACCTCCTCTGCTGCAGCCTCCGAAGGTCGCTGAGAAGCAGCAAAAGAAGGGAGGGCGTGAGCTGGAGAACAGGAGCAGTTTTTTCTGGGGTTTGTGTTTGGGGGTTTTATTTTCAATGAGGCTGATTGACTGGTTCTGATTGTAATCCACTGGTTTTGATTGTAATCCACGTAATTCCAGTGGCTGCAGGCGCTTTGGAGATCTCCTTTGTTGGAGATTGTGCTCCTCTGGCTCTGCACTTCAGCCCTGAACATCTGAGGAGGTTCTGGGAAAAGGGCAGATTTGTCCTTCTTGATGCTCTTCTGGTACAAAGAGAAGTGTTTTTAAAGGATGTTTTTAAAGGATGCCTCTTTTGTTTGTCTCCTCTTGTATTGCAAAAAGGGACAAATGGTTTAAACAAGTTAATTAGAAGGGTTTTTCCAGCGAGGACAGGAGGGTGAGGACATTCTCACAGCCTGACAGGTCTGCTGGAGGTTTGTTTTTTTCTGGAGGACAGGCAGACAGTTGTCACTGGGTGCTGCTGGAGAGGAGAGAGAACAAAATGTGAACAGCCCAAGGTTTTTATTTTTTCTTCCTCTTGCTTCAAACATATGTCTTGTCTCTTCCTATGGAAGTGTTTATTTAGCTGAACAGCCCACAAGCAGGTGGGAGAGGAGAGCTCTTTGTGGAAACCAGAGCTCTGTTCCTCTACAAAAACACTGGAACAGCTCAGTCCTACCCCTCTGGCACAAACAGGGAAGTTGTTTTATAATCCCAGATTAGAAAGAGAAAGGAAGAAAACCACAAGCTCAGGGAGCTTTCTTTAATGTGAATGTTATCAGAAAGCAAAAGGCCAAGCCCTGACATCTCTCTCCACTTTCAAACATGGTTTTTGTTGTCCCTGGTGACCAAATGCAGCAGGACTGGAGTGTTCTCCATGGGATCCTTTGTTCCTCTGTGGCTGGGGTCTTACCTCCAGCTGGGTGGGGTCTCCTGGGTCCCACTGATGGGTGGTCACTGCCCATCCCAGGGGTCAGTGCAGCTGAGGGATGTGGCCGTGGCTCTCTCTGGACATTGCCTTTGGGGTGCTCATGTCCAGGACCTGTGATCCCACCTCACATCCTGCTGTCTCAGCCAGAGGTGTCCCCGTGTCCCTGTGGGGCACAGCTGCTTCTCTTCCTGCCTTCAGCCCCATTCACTGAGGGGAAAAACGACTTTTCCCCACATTCCAGCAATGCAAATTCCAACCTGCTGTGAAAACTTTGCCTCCCAACCCTCGGGGTCTGTGCCTGTGAAGTGCAGAATGAGGAGAGGCTCTAAAAGATCCATCAGTGGGGCAGTTCTGCTGTGCTGAGGAGAGCAGGAGGCAATGGAGCATCCCTTCAGAGCCCAGCACACATCCAGGACAGCCTGCCCTGCCCAGGGGAGGCTCCTGCTCCCTTCCCAGGGCTGTGAGCTGGCTCCCAGACCGGCAGAGATGGCACTTAATGAACCGTGTGCCCAGCACAGGTGAGATCTGGAGCTGGGAGAGGTCCTGGAGCCTGGCACGAGGCTTGTGTGAGCCTGGGAGATGTGTCAGCACCTGAGCCAGGTGCTCAGCAGAGCTGTTACCTGTTTCCAGAGCCAGGGATGCTCATCCCCATTCATTCAGGGAACAAAAGCAGGTTTACTGTGGACAGTCCACAGTGGATTGTCCTTGTGCACAAATAACCATCTCCCTTTATTTTTTCATAATGTCCTCATCCAGATCCTCGTTTTTTGAGTTCCAGGGTCTCTATTTCAGTCTGTCTCAGTCCTGGAACTGCCCTGGAAGGCTCTTAAGTGCTTTTGTAGCTGCAGTTGATGGGAGCAAAGCCTTCCAGGCTGCGTTAGTGCTGCTTCAGGCTGGCAGGCAACAGATGGAAAATAAACTGGTTCAGGAGCTCTGGGGACGGCGGTGGTGCTGCAGGCGATGGAGAGCAGGCACGGATAAACAGCAGAATGCAGAGTGTTTGTGCTCCCAGCTCCGGGCTGTTCGGGGGTGGCAGGGCAAGCTGATGGCTCCTGGGGGATGTGCCAAGGGCTGGCTGGCAGTGAGGGGCTCGTGTCACCCGCTCTGTGTCTCTCCCTCCTCTCACACCAACGTGGAGCTCTTGTTCTGCCTCCACGGGGTCCCTTTCCCTTCAGACTGCGGAGTGGAAATGTCTGGAAGCATCCAGAGCCTTTCTGGGGCTGCTCCAAGGGAGACATCACCTTGGTGAGCCCCGTGTGGGCTTGGCAGAGGGGGAAACTGAGGCACAGAGAGCTGGGATCCTGTGGAAATCTCTGGGGAAGACTGTGGGTTTTGTGGCTCCCTGGTAGATGGCTGATGGAGAAGGGAGCCAAAATATTCCATGCAGTCCTGAGGCTGGAGATTTGGAGGGGCACTGACCAGAGCAGGGCAGCTGTGGGCAGTAATGCTGGAATGGAAGTTACTGATCCCATACTTTGTGCTTTTGGGATGTGGTACTCACATATTTGACTGCCTTTGTTTCACTGCACATCATTTTATCCCGACAATCACCACCTCCAGGTGCTCCCGATATCCACAGTTTTAGGACTGTCTAGCTGGAAAAAGCAGGGAATTTTTCCGACCAAAGACACTGAATGTGAGCAAATGGTTCAGCTGGAATTACTCAGGCAGATGTAGGTTCAATCTCCTTGTGCCAGCAGTTCCTGGACACTCATCCCTATTGCAGATAGCACCAAATCCTGCCAAGGGGCATTAATCTTTTCCCTGGATGTGCTGGGAAGAACAGGGATTAACTCCAGAGGGGCCAGAGTGGATTTCTGCAGGAGGTTCCCATGAAATCTCACTTGCCTCTTCTCAAACCAGGAGCTGGCTCTGAAGTCCCTGGGCAATGAGGGGCTGTTCCTCTTCTCCTCCCTGGACACAAACGAGGACCTGTACCTGAGCCCTGAGGAGTTCAAACCCATCGCTGAGAAGCTCACAGGTGGGTTCCTGTCTGCCTTGCAGAGCCCTCCCTGCACACAGCCAAACACAATGAACTCCACAGCTTTAACTCACTGAACATTTTATTCACTTTATTGTTTTCTGGGTGCTGCTTTGGGTGTTATTGACAAGAAGAGAGGCTGTGAAGCTTTCCATGCTGTTGAAAAGGCTTAAGCAGCAGACATCACTTTGACAAAGTGCAGTTTTTATAAGGTGGAGGATCCCACTGCTGGCCTAGCAAAGTACATAAGTTACTTTGTGTGGAGCTTAAAGGGGATTTGGGATGGGTGAATGCAACAAATACAGCTCAGCCCAGGCCAGGCTGAAGCCATGGGTGAGTCACAGAGTTCCATTGAGCTGGGACAGCCCCTCCTGGGTAGCACTTGTGGGAGATCATCTCTGGAGACTGTATCAGCACAGAGCAAATGGCTCTGCTGGTGCCAGGCAGGGAGGAGTGTGGGGATGACAATGGACAGTGGGGACACAGACAGTGTTTGCTTGTGCTCTCCTGGACTGGCTCCAGCACGTGCTGGGATTGCTCTGAGGGGCTGTGAGTCTGCCTGGCTGAGCCTGGGCTTTGGAGTCAGGGAAACATGGAATCCTGGAGTGGTTTGGGTTGGGAGGGACATCAAAGATCCCATCCCACCCCCTGCCATGGGCAGGGACACCTTCCACTGTCCCAGGCTGCTCCAAGCCCCATCCAACCTGGCCTTGGACACTGCCAGGGATCCAGGGGCAGCCACAGCTGCTCTGGGCACCCTGTGCCAGGGCCTCACCACCCACAAAGGGAACAACTCCTTCCCAATAACCAACCTAAACCCACCCTCTCTCACTTTAAAGCCACTGATTTGGTCCCCTTCCTCTTTAATTCATGCAGCCAGAGCTGGTCTGGGGATGGGTCTGAGTTCTGCTGTGTGGGGACAGCTGAGAAACTCCCAGTGCTCCTGGATTTGCCAGGATAAATGTGTAATCACTTCACAATTGCTTGAAAGGGGAGGGAGGGGAAGCAGCTGCTTGAATTCCTGTCCTTTTGTCTAGGGGTTGCTCCTGTCTCAGAATCTGAAGAGGAGGAGACGCCGGATCCAGATGGGGAGACTTTGTCCATTGTGGCCAAATTCCAGCCCTTGCTCATGGAAACAATGACGAAGAGCAAAGATGGCTTCTTGGGAGTAGGTGTCCTGCAGGCCACAAATTCTGGGATAAACACGTCTGGTGGGCTGGGAACAGCACCAGGAATATGCTGGGAGGGGGACGTGGCCCTGCTGAACCCCGTGGGGTTTGCTGTGACAGGGAACTCGCTGCCTCCCTCGGCATTTCAGGGTTTCAGCACACTCAGCAGCACACAGCCCAGTTAGAACACCCTTCCTGGGAGGCTGGGAGCAGCAATTAGAGCTGCTCTCGTGCAGCTGAGTGCAGAAGCAGTGGTGTTACGTGGCATGTTCCCCTCTCCTCTGTTACTCACATTCTTGAAGGCTGACAGAACTGTTTGGCGGGGTGAGAGGAATTTGAGGGGTGATCCACATTTTTTCCCTGTTTTCCAAAGCCTCCCTACATCCATGACATCACTGCACGTTGGGAGAGTCCAGTCTGGGCTCTGACAGTGTTATTTGTTCACAGATTTCTCACGTGGCTCTGTCTGGGCTGAGGAACTGGACGGCCCCAGCAGCCCCCATGAGTGTCCTGCTTGCCAGGCAGTTTAAAGCCTTTCTCCCTCCAAAGAACAAAGTGGATCTCGGGGATCCCTGGTGGATAATTCCCAGCGAATTGAACATCTTCACTGGGTATCTCTCCAACAACAGGTTTTACCCTCCGCCTCCCAAGGGCAAAGAGGTGAGATATGAAATTCAGTTTCTGTATACCCGAGGTGTAGTTGCTGTGAATGTTCTGCCTCATAGCCCAGATGAATCAGGAATCCCCAGAGGCATGAGGCTACTGCAGTTTGTTTCCATGGATTTTCTAACAAAGCAGAAAGTCTGTAGTGTACAGCCAGGAGCACCTAAATTGGAGGTAAAACCGAGAGCAGGCAAAAGCTCTGGGTGTCTGTCACAGCCAGATGGAGCTGACTTGAGTAACTTCATCTTGTTTGTTAATTGTGTGGCATTTGAGGGTAGTTTTTTTCCCAGAGAGGGTTACTCAGAAAGCACCTATGTGATCATTCCTGGTGGAACAGTGGCCAAGTGAGTGTTTGGGTGACAGGTGGGACTCTGTGTGTGCTCAGCAGGTGAAGCCTGGCTGTGCATCCCCTCCCCTGGCTCCTGGGCAGGTGCTGGTGATCACTGAGCTGCTGCCCCTTCCCAGCCTGCTGGGATCAGTGATTGCACTCCCACCCCTTCAAAGGCTGAGGCATGGGTGGAGGCAGCCTTGCACATCAGTTTGCTGTTCTGCCTGGGGTGATGGAAAGCTGCAGGCCGTGGGAATAGCACAGAAACCACGGAAGATGGATTGGTTTGTGCCAGCAGTGCCCTGCTTTGTCTCCTTGGTGTGTGATTAGGTCTGTCTCTGAGCTGGGTTTTAAGTCACAGCCGTTCTCTCGCCTTCCTGCTCAGGTGGGGAGTTGCTTTGGAGCTGTGTGGAGGAACAGTTCTCATTCTTGCTCTCACAATTCCTTCTCCAGGTCATAATCCACAAGCTGCTGAGCCTGTTCCACCCTCGGCCCTTCGTGAAGACGCGCTTTGCCCCGCAGGGTGCCGTGGCCTGCATCCAGGCCAGCAGCAGCTTCTACTACACCATAGCATTCCGGTGAGCCCGGGGGGCTGGGGACACGGCTGAGCCTGTCCCGTGTCCCAGGGGATGGGGGGAGGCTGCTGGGAGCCCCTGGCAGAGAGGACACGTGCGATGGCATGTGCAGGGTGTTCCCAAGTGACAGCAGACGTGTTCTGGCTGGGAGGGAGGGGAGGGTGGTTCAAGCCAAGGGTCACCAGTGCTCCCAGTGTCACTGTGCCCTCATGCAGGACATCACCCTTGGAGCTACCCCTGTTTGGAAGAGGAGAGTCTGACTAGCAAGAGTTTTGATAGATTTTGGTTAATCAGGGGGTGGAGTGTCTTTCCAAGGGGGAGAGTCCACAGAATTGTTTCATTGGGAGTGTTACACACAGCTTTTATGTGTCTGATCAAGCTGGGAGGGAGGCTGAAGGGGTCCTGTTCCATCCCTGTGTTTCAAGGAATAATAATGTATTTCATCCTTCCTGGATGCCCGATTTCAGAAGGCATCAATACAGGAGATGCTCCTGACCCAGGGCATCTGTTCCAGTCTTTCACCCTCTTCATTGTGTGACATGAAAAGCTTTTTAAGCTCCACCTCTCTTGCCCAGTTTAGGTTCATAATTTCGGGTGCCTGGAGACAGCTTTTCCCTGCTGTCACCTGCAGTGCAGGATCCCAGCTGATGGCTCCTCTCTCCTTTCAGGATCCACGCTGAATTCCAGCTCAACGAGCCACCAAACTTCCCGTTCTGGTTTTCCCCGGGGCAGTTCACAGGTTACATTGTCCTGTCCAAGGACTCTTCCCACGTCAGGGACTTCAGGCTCTTTGTTCCTAACAACAGGTACAGCTGTCTCCCTCTGGTTTCTTGGAAAATCTCAGTGATTTGAGCTCTGCAGTTGCTTGAAAATGCATCTCTGCATCTCTGAGGATCCCTGACCCACCCAGGGCCTGATTGACTCCCCAGTAACTGTGCCTTGCTACTGGGAGGATGGGGAGGGACAGGCAGGGTGTGGCAGGACTGCAAGCACTGGAGTTCAGCAAGGCCTGATGCTCCTGCTCCGACAGATTTTTTGCTTGGAGTCTCACAGGTTAAGGTTTTGCGTGCAGAGCTTTGCACCAGCTCGTTCCTGCTCTCTGGCAAGGAGCTGGAAACGTTTCAGGGGGAAGAAGCTTCAAATCTCTTTGCCCATGACGAGAGTGAAAATTCTATTACAACGTTACCCTGGCGACTCAACCCCGGTGGCTCTGTCAGCACATCTCTTACAGCCAGCAGACACTTTGGGCTCTGCCAGCAGCCTTTTCCTTCCAAAAAAACCCTTTTAAAAGTTCAGCAGGATCAGAATGTGCGAGTGAAGTGCTGGGAAGGAAGAGGGAGCAAAGACATCTCTCTCTGCTGTCATTTGACAGAGCTCAGAGGTGTTGAGTGTGTTTTCTCAGAGTGCTGAGTGGGTGCCTGGGCCCTGGTCCAGCAGGGATCTGCTGTTCCTGGGCTGGGGCAGGGAACACAGAGATCTCCAGAGGCTCTGGGTTCAGGGCTGACCCTACAAGAGGCTGTTCCTGTTTGTTTGGGGTTTCCCATGCACAGCTTTAGCCCTGGGTGACTCTTGGGTTCCCCGTGCAGGTCCCTGAACGTGGACATGGAGTGGCTGTACGGGGCGAGCGAGAGCAGCAACATGGAAGTGGACATTGGATACCTGCCTCAGGTCTGTGGCCTCTCCCAGTGCTCCACACGTGTCCAGCTTCTCCTCAGGGGTTTGTGCTGCCAGGGCCCTGAGCTGTGGAACCTCTGTGACCCCCATTCCTTAGAGCTTTCTCTTGTTCATTTCAGTACAACAACAGAATTTTCTATTTATCTCTGTCTGTCCTCTGCAGCCCCCACTGGCAGCTCTTCTGGTATTTTCCTTTTTCCCTCGGTGTGGGTTGAATCCTAAGCTCCTGGAGAGTTTTTCTTCTTTTAAAACATTGCCTGACAGGCAGGAGGGAAGATGAGGAGCTGAACCCAGGCCCTGAGCCCAGAGCAGGGTATGAACAACAGTGGGTCTGGATCTAGAAAATGCACGAGGTTATTCCCCTGTTTTGTGGTAAGCCAGGCTCTTGGGACAGGAAACATAAATCAGAATTCTGAATGCCTGAATTCAACAGTCCCATTTTCTCCTAAACTAGATTCGTGTTTATTTTTAATTGCCAAAAGTCGGGAAGGTAGATTTAACAGAATCATTTCAGCTGTACCAGAACACGAACCACAGGGAAGCTCCTGGGCAGCTTTTCCTGCTGCTCCCTCTTGTGGCTCCTCAGGGCTGAGCTGGTGACAGCAGCAAGAGCTTCCAATGAGCCCTGCACATCCTGATGATGTTAAGGATCTGGTGTCCCACAGTCAGTGATCTGCACTGGGAAGGTGGGAACACGGAGTCTCTGCGTTTCCAGTCCAGAGAGTGCAGCCAAACTGAGGGAAATGAAGTTCCTTTCCTGGCATTTCACTGGTAGAGTGCAGCTCCACGAGATGGGAGACCAAGCCAGATCTTCATTAGGAGCCTGCACAGTGGTGTTTTGGATCTGTATCCTGTCCTGGAGCACAGGAGAACCAGGAGAGGGCTGTGTGCAGGGCCCAACCCAGCCTGTTGTCCTGCAGATGGAGCTGGAATCCACAGGGCCCTCGATCCCTGCTGTGATCCACGACGAGAACGGGAACATCATCGACAGCAGGGACCCCTCGGGGGAGCCCATCCAGTTTGTGTTCGAGGAGATCACCTGGCAGCAGGAGATCCCCTGGGAGGAGGCAGCCCAGAGGCTGGAGGTGGCCATGTATCCATTTAAGAAGGTGAGGAAGGGGCTGGGCTCCCTTGGCACGCTGATCTGGGGCAGATTGTCCTCCCTGAGCCATCCAGTGACCTCGAGGGCCAGCAGAGTCCAGAGGCCACAGCCTGAGCAGCATCCAGAGCACTGGGAGGGTGTCCCAGGGCATTTGGGGTCACGCAGCAGCACAGGCAGGAGCAAAGCCTCCGTGTCAGGTGTCCCCAGGATTGGATTGTGAGTGTAGGCTCATCTTGCTGCCTCTTATCAGTGGCTGCTGCTGGGATTGTGGAGCAGGCAGGTAATCGTGCTGCTTACAGATGGTTTTTCCTCTGGCATTGCTTCTGCAGCACCCAGGTGCCTCTGGACTGAGCTTTCCTTATCAGCAGAGAACACACGATCTGCCTGTGCCTCTGCAGCCCGCAGCCAGACACAAATTTATAGCTCTGGGTAACCCAAACTATTTAACATGCCAGCAGCCTGTGGAGCAGATGGCTACTGCCTGTCACTGCTTCCTTGGCTGAAGGGACACGTTTCGGTGGCTGCCTCCTTGTGCCTGAGCTTACAAATGTCCCTTTAGGCTGCCAAGATGTTAATGTCAGTTCCTTTCGTGTGAGTGATTGGAACAGTCTCCGTGCAGGGTCCCTCACAGCCAGTTCTCAGGCTGTTGAAGGAGGTTTTGTAATAAATATCTCAAGGCCAGATTTCCCCAGCTGCTGAGGTGGGTTTGCAGACAGCCTGGCCACAGATGTTCTCTGCAGTGTGTAAGATCAGGGCTCTGCAGGTGTCAGAGGGACCACAGCCTCCCCAGGAGGTGAAGCTGTCCCTGGGGACACCACCACAGTTGTCACTCGTTTAAATCTGCAGGTCCTGCTGCAGATTGGACTCTGTGTGTGTCACCCCTGGGTCTGGTTCCTTCAGAGCCTCTCCTGTTGGAGCTGGGCTGTTCTGTGCCTGTTCCTCACGCTGTTCTCTGCCCTCAGATCTCCTACCTGCCCTTCACAGAAGCTTTTGAGAGAGCAAAAGCAGAGAAGAAGCTGGTGCACTCCATCCTGCTGTGGGGTGCCCTGGATGACCAGTCCTGCTGAGGTGAGGACATTGCCAGCGTGGCTGGAGGGATGATGTGAGGAGAGCTGGGGGTCAGGGAGCTGGCCAGGAGCCAGCAGTAAGTGTTGTGTCACTTGTTGTGGCTCTGGAGGTGCTGAAGAGACAAAGGCTGGCAGTGGGGAATTACTGATGTGAGCTCAGCTGCCCAGAGGCAGCACCAGCTCTGTCTGAGACAACCTGTGAGTCAGGTGCCTTTGTCGAGGTGGAGACATGGATCTGGTCCTTCCCTTTCCTCTTTCTTGCTGGGGGAGAGGCAGCATTGGCAGGGAGAAGGGGCACTGCTCTCTCTGCCTTGTCCCTGGCACCTGCTCAGGAGAGGCCAGAGCCTGGCCTTGGGGCTGTCCCAGTGTGCAGCTTTTCCCCCTCAGTGCCTGAGAGCTGCCAGGGGGATGGGTGGCAGGGGAAGGGTCTCTTTAGTCCTGTCTGCCCTGAAAAACCCTCAGCACTGGGCTGTGCTTGGCATAACAGTGAGTGGCACTCGGGGTGGCTGCCATGGCTGACTTCTCCTGGGCCTGCTGTGCCTGGCTTGGGCTCTGCTCTGCTCAGTCCTCTCCTCCAGCAGCACCTGGAGGGAACAAAAGCCATGGAAAACTGCCAACAAAGGAGCAAAAAGTCAGTGGGGAGGGCTGGGGGGAGCCAGAGTCAGCTGCCACTCGGCACAGTGGCATCGAGTGTGGTGACAGTGACCTCAGGAAACACTGAGGCAAAGCCTCCTGTACCTCTTCTGTGCCAGGTTCGGGGCGAACTCTCCGGGAGACCGTCCTGGAAAGTTCGCCCATCCTCGCCCTGCTGAACGAGAGCTTCATCAGCAGCTGGTCCCTGGTGAAGGAGCTGGAGGAGCTGCAGGTGAGGCTCACACCTCTGCTGGGGGTGCCACTGGGGTGCCAGGGGCAGGGAGAGCTCCCACCTTGCCAGGGGGGGATTTTTGTTCCAAGCCCTCCCTGTCCTCAGCCACTGCAGGGGCCGAGCAGACACCAGATGGAGGCAGCCTGAGAAGTGGCACAGTGACCCCCTTGGCTCTGTCCTGGTGCCAGGTTTAAAGCTAAACCAGATGCTTCTCTGCGAGACAGCCCTGCCCAAGGCCTCTGGTGCCATCAACCAACTGACTTCCCTGCAGCCCAGGGGACAGCCAAATAACCAAATAACTGTCTGAACCCTGAGTCTCCTGACTGAGCCTTTCCCCACTTCTGGGCCTGTGCTGTCAGCTGGGATCAGTCACAGAGCTGGGGACTCTGGAAAAGGCTGGGATCAGACTGTTGGTGTGCCTGGAAACTGCCAGTAATGGGGTGGTTTTATTGTCTGGGGAGGAAATCTGCAGCTGAAATGTGAAAAGGGAATGGGAGAGCAGCCTGTGAGAATGGTACCAGCTACCCCCATGCTGCAAAGCAGCTCTCTGGTCCCTCTCTCTTGTGTCCTTTGTGCTCCCCCTGTGCCATTCTGCCACTTTTGAGGTGTGCAAATGTGTGGTTTTGGTGTCTCCCTGCAGAGCAACAGAGAGAATGAGTTCTACAGCAAACTGGCCGAGCTGCACCTGGAGAAATACAACTTCCCTGTGGAGATGATCATCTGCCTCCCCAACGGCACGGTGGTAGGGCTGGGCTCTTCCCCATGGAATGTGTTCCCTGCAGGGTCTCCCCTGCCCCTCGAGCCTTCGTCCCTCTACCCAGAAATCTGAAACAAATGAGATTTTAACCAGAGACAGAACAGCAGCAGCTCTGGGCAGGGGCAGAACAGACTTGAACCAAGTGGGATTCCTCACTGTCCCTGAGCTTTGTTTCTGTGCCCATGGCCCTTTGTGCTCATCCTCTGAAGAAAATCTCCTGATCAGCACCTTGCAGCACATTTCTCTCTCTCCTGACTCCCCACACTGCTCACAGCAGATCAGACATTAGTGAGCCCACACACTTTGGCTGTGCTGTGCTCCCCAGCAGCCCCCCAGCCCTTCCCCCCTGGATTTGAGGAGCAGTTCCTGACTCTTGGCAGCGTGGTGCTGTCTGTGTCAGCTGCTGGGCCGGGCTAATCCTGGCCAGACACCAGCTGGTCACACCTGCAGGGTCCCCTCGCTGCCTCCCCATGAGGCTGTGAGCTGTGACAAACCTCAGCTCTGTGGTCAGCAGCCACAATGGGTCAGTGGCCCCCTTTCCCAGCTCCGTGGGGCAGCAGGAAGTGTTGGAAGCTCAGGTGCTGGTTTTGCAGCACCCCAGGCTCCATCTCCCCAGCTCTGGCTCACAGATGTGATCTGAGCCTCCATGATTTCTCCCAAATCGCCTTCATCTTCTTCTTAACCTAAGCAAGGGGTCAGCACTCTTGGGGGAAGATCACACTTTTTTCTCTGACTGTAAAATTCAGACCCGAATCCTGGTTCCTGAATTAGCATTTGCAAAAATGAGATATTCTGTAAGAGCTGTTACAGCCTTGTCACCTCTGTCCTGGCTGGAGGCCAAGGCAGCGGATGGGGAATTGTTCTGACCCTTAAAAGTCTCCTCTCATCTGTTTTCCTTGCCAGATTCACCATATCAATGCCAACTATTTCCTGGACATTACTTCTATGAAGCCTGAAGATGTTGAAAGTGGCATCTTTAGTTTCTCAACCAATTTTGAAGACCCTTCAACTGCAACTTACCTCCAGTTCCTGAAGGAAGGGCTGCAGAGAGCAAAACCATACCTGCAGTCCTAGAAACAGGCACCTGAATGCCCCACTGAGATGGCCAAAGACTTGAGAGATGTGTTTTGAGTACAGCAACTCCTCCTCATCTCCATGCCAGGCGTTGGTGTTGAACTCCAGGACGGGGCTGTGCTCTGGGTCTGGGTTTGAGGCTGAGTTCCAGGTGGTACCAGTTTACACAACCTGCCCTTCTCAGTTCAGGCACATTTTTACAGGAGGGAAAATACTTGAATACATCCCCGTGCCTGGGTGTGTCACCCACCCTCATTTCTTTGCAGCTCCTGCTAAGACTGGTGAAACTGGTGTAACCCCAGAATTCCTCACCTCCAGAACTGCTGCTGACTGTGGGGAGCAGCGTTGCCATTCCGACCGAACACTCGTGGTGAGAACAGAACCCAGCAGCCCTGGGCAGCTCCCAGCTCCAGCCAGCCTGGTGTCCTGGGGCAGCTCTGGACAGTGCCAAGTGCCAGTGACAATCAGTGTGGGACAGAACTGTGGTGGGGATGTGCAGCTGGCAGCTGAGGATGAGCTCTGGAGCAGCCCCCAGCACCCCGTGTGACCTGGTGGCCTCACTCAGGCAGGGTCTGTGCCCCTGAGGGTGGCACAGGGACATCAGGAGTGGACACCAGGGCGTTAAGGTGTGGTGCAGCTCAGAGGAGTCAGGTGAGGATCAGTTTGAGAGCCCCCAGGAGCTCCCTGAGTGACCCCAGGCTGAAGGACACAGCAGTGAGCAGTGTCCCACCCACCCATCCCAGGGCTCCCACCCCAGCAGATCATGGAGCTTCTCCCAGTGTCCCCTTGGAGCTGCTGCTCTGTCCACGTTTGCTTTGAGCTTCCAGGTCGTGCTGGGTGAGGGACAGTGAAGTTCCCTCTGGGAACTGCCCTGAGAGCATCACCTGGGTGAGAACTGGGCAGTTCTAAAACCCAGAAGTACAAAAGATATTTTCAGGAATTTCTTCCAAAGAGATTGTTCAGACACAAAGCCATTATCTATCCCTTATCTGAAGCCACCCTGAGCAGTTGCTCCTGCTCTGTGCCAATGCCTGGATACAGAGTGAGCATCATTTTGTAATTTGGAGAAGGAAAGGTTAAGTGAAACGGGTTTTAAGGCATATTCCTACAGACATGTGAGGAGACAAAGCATCTTCAGTAGCTGCCTGCAGCCAGCCCTGGCTGGTGATGTTTTTTCTGCTCTCTGAAGCACAATTTTGTTGGACCAAATCAAATTAAGGGAAAAGCCTTTTTTTTTTTTTTTTTTTTCTGACGCGGTATTTTCATTCCTGAGCTCCAGGTCCTGGGAGGAGCCTGGGGGTGGCAATTACCCTGTCCCCACCCTGCCCCAGCCTTCCTGTCCATACCTGAGCCTGGAGACTGAGCTTAGCTGGACCTCTGGGCTGAACCAATTCACTAATTGCTCTAGTGAGGTTAATTAATTAGCCCGGGATGTTTCTCAGTGTTGGCTTTGTAACTATGCATTAGCTGTGCACTTTCTCACACTCCAGTGTGACAGGCTGGGCTCTGGCACGGCCACAGCCTCCAGGCAGCGTTGGGAGACAGAGCTCCTGTCCTACCTTCGGGGATTCTGATCCCTTCAGGGCTCCAGCTCGGAGGAAGCCTTTGGGATCCCACAAAGTACCTATTCATTCTCTCATGCCCTCCCTGCAGCCACCTCCGAGCGCTCCTGGGAGAGCCCGGGAGAAGGGGATGAGTCTGGCCAGTGGCAGAGGGAGCCCAAAAGCCCACCCCAAGCTGGAGCAGCCTGGGGGCTCCCGAGGGGTCCCTTTTTCCCCCGTTAACCTCCTGCCAAGCTGCTCTGTCCCTGCCCCTCCGCTGCCTGAGACTTCATGAATTCGTGCCAAGCGTTCGTCTCCTCTGTAACCCGTTTGCTCTGTACATTCTCCAGGGGTCAGCGGCCCCTCGGGGGGAGCGGGTCCTGCTGTCCCCTTCCCGCGCCTTGTGACGCCCTGGCCCGAAACCCGCGGCGGGCCCGGGCCGATGTCGGCCGGGAGGGGCGGCGGAGCGGCCCCGGTAAAACAACCACCCGGTAAAACCATCCGGTAAAACCACCCGGTAAAAACCATCCGTGCATCCTCCAGCTCGGCTCCGCTCTCCTTCCTCCGCCGGGGGCTGCGGGTGGGCGTGGGGCGAGCCGGGGGCGCGCTGCTCCGCACCGGGGTGTCCCCAGATGTCCCCTCGCTGTGTCCCGGTCCCGGGCTGTCCCCGCTGTCCCCTCGCTGTCCCCGCTGTCCCCTCTCTGTGCCCCGGTCCCGGGCTGTCCCCGCTGTTCCCTCGCTGTGTCCGAGTCCNTCGCTGTCCCCTCGCTGTGTCCCCGTCCCGGGCTGTCCCCTCGCTGTCCCCTCGCTGTGTCCCCGTCCCGGGCTGTCCCCTCGCTGTCCCCTCGCTGTGTCCCCGTCCCGGGCTGTCCCCTCGCTGTCCCCTCGCTGTGTCCCCGTCCCGGGCTGTCCCCTCGCTGTCCCCTCGCTGTGTCCCCGTCCCGGGCTGTCCCCTCGCTGTCCCCTCGCTGTGTCCCCGTCCCGGGCTGTCCCCTCGCTGTCCCCTCGCTGTGTCCCCGTCCCGGGCTGTCCCCTCGCTGTCCCCTCGCTGTGTCCCCGTCCCGGGCTGTCCCCTCGCTGTCCCCTCGCTGTGTCCCCGTCCCGGGCTGTCCCCTCGCTGTCCCCTCGCTGTGTCCCCGTCCCGGGCTGTCCCCTCGCTGTCCCCTCGCTGTGTCCCCGTCCCGGGCTGTCCCCTCGCTGTCCCCTCGCTGTGTCCCCGTCCCGGGCTGTCCCCTCGCTGTCCCCTCGCTGTGTCCCAGTCCCGGGCTGTCCCCTCGCTGTCCCCGCTCCGCCCCGGTCCCGGCGCTTGCGCTGCGCCCCCGGAAGGCGCGGGGCGGGTTCTGGTTCCGGGCGATGGCGGCGGAGGAGCCGCGCACGGCGCTGGGAGCGGGGCCGAGCTGCGCCGCCGCCCCGCAGGTACCGGGGGATCGGGGGCTCCGGGGGAGCCGGGCCGGGGCCGGGGGAGCGGGGCCGGGGCGCTCCTGCAGCTGCTCGTTGTGTGTTGCAGTGAGCGAGACGCGGCGGAGCGGGTGCGATGAGCAGCCGGCGCTGAGCCAGCGGAGATGGACGCGGAGGCCGTAAGTGACACGGGGCCGGGACACCCGGACACTGCCGCTGTCACCTGCCCCAGAAACTGCCCTGGCACCTTCCCCTGGCACCTCTCCCCAGCCGCACATCTGTCACCTCACCGCCCCCCAGCTCAGAGGTTCGGTTTAAAATGCTCAGCAGGAATTGGAGGTGTGTCAGCACGGAGCAGTGCTCGGGCACAGAGTGCAGAACGAACTCCGGCAATAAATCACTTCTGGGGTGTGTTGTGGGCTGAAGTTTGTCATTGTGGTGTTCTCTGCCCAGAGCCTTGTGCTGCCTCCTGTCACAGGAGCCTGTGAGTGCAAATGGGCAGAGCACTTCACCTTTTGGGCCCAGTTCAGAAGCGTGCAGAGAGCTCTGAAGCAGTTGCTGCTTCTGAAAACACCCTCCAAGGCTGTTCCCCATGGCCCTGGCTTGTGAACTGGATTATTAATTGTGTCCTGTGGCTTCTTGTAGACCATCCCTATCTGGCAGAACAAGCCCCATGGCTCAGCTCGCAGCGTGGTCAGGATGATCGGCTCCAACCTCCCCCTGAAACCCTGTCCCAGGGCCACCTTCGAGGTGAGTGACCCCTGGGCTTGGGGGTGTCTGGAGGAGCTGGGGCAGGACAAGGCACTGCCATGAGATGCTCTTTTGCCCCCAGATATCTGCAGAGTTGTAGCCACAAAACCTGCACCAGTACACTTAATTTTAATAATTTTTTTAAAGTTTCTTTTTTCCTTAATTCTTGTAAAGCGATGATTAGCAACTTGGGGAAATCCCTCCTCAGGCAGTGCCTGAGCTGGAGGAGATGGGAAGGTGGAGTTGCTGAGCCAGGGCTTTGTTGTGTGACCTCCAAGGAGCCTGGTGCCCTCTGGGCCCATTCCCTGAACACTCAGAGGGATTGTGGAATCCCTGACGTCACCCTTGGAGTGGCAGAGTGTTGCACGTGGCCTTGGCAGCGCCTGGCATGGATCAGGTGTCCCCTCCTGCCTCAGACACACAGCAGGAAGGAGCAGGAGCTGACACAGGGAAGCACAGCAGTGCCCAGACCTGAGTGCTTTATTCCCCAGCTCGAAAAACTTAAAACAGTTGTGCAAACTAAAGGAAACATGCTGGAGCTGCTGTTGTGCATCTGCCAGACACAGCTGCCACTGAGGACAGGGGCTCTGGCAGCACATCTGGGGCAGCTCCAGGAGAGCAAACACCACGTCCTGAGCAGCATTTCCCTCTTGCCAGGTTCTGCCAAGTGTCTCAGATCTGTATTTGAATGATGTGCCCCCTGTCCCCACCTTGGCTGACATCGTGTGGATCGCAGCGGACGATGAGGAGACCTACGCCAGGGTCAGGTGGGTTTTTATCTGCTGGTTTCTGTCACAGAGCTCAGGCCAGACACTGCTCAGACAACCACAACTTCCAGTCCTCTCAGGGTCTGATGTGATGCCTTTTGAAGGATGTTTTTCCCAAGACACTTCCAGGGAATAATGGCAAAGTACCGTGGGAGGAATTCCTGTAGGAAGTGCCAGGAGCCTGTGCCATGCCATGTTTCACTGGCTGCTCTGTGCAGAGTAACCCCCTGCTCCAGGGTGTTTTCTGGCCAGGAAGTGGAAGGGTTGAGTTCTCCCAGGGCTGAAATGCCCTGTCCAGCCTGGCCTCAGACACTTCCAGGGATCCAGGGGCAGCCACAGCTTCCTCTTCTCCTTGTGCTGCAGAGAGTTCGTGCAGCAGCACAGCACATCTGCACCTCTGGTGGTTCACAGAGGCTTCACTTGTTTTGTTGGAGGCTCTGCTGCCCTCAGGGGAGGCCAGGCTTTGTCCTGGAGGGGTTTGGACCTTGTGGCTGACAGGTTTTTGTCCCCAGAAGCGACACTCGCCCGCTGAAGCACAAGTGGAAGCCGAGTCCCTTCACGGTGATCCAGAGAAACGCCTCAGTGCCCAACCTGAGGAAGCAGGAGGAGAAGCTGCTGGCCCTGAAGAAGCCTGGTTTGCCAGCCCTGAGCCGGACCACAGAGCTCCAGGACGAGCTGAGTCACCTCCGGAGCCAGATCGCAAAGATTGTGGCTGCAGAGTCAGGTGGGGTCATGATGAGCTTTATTTCTGCTGGGGGCTGAGCTCTGCTGTTTCCTCCAGGCTCACTCAGGGCTGTTCCCAGCAGAGCCATGGGGGGATGTTGGCTCTGGGGGCAGCTCAGGGGCTCTGTTTAGATTTACACTCTGTTGTGCTGGGGAGAGAACATCCCACGTGGTTTGCTGTGAGTTCACCAATCCACCTCTCATTTTCTCCTCCAGCCTCTGCCCAGCTGACACCAGATCTGTTATCTCCAGGAAGTTCCAATGCCTCTTCTCCTGTTCATTGCTTTGGACCCTCTTTCCAGTCCACCACGTCCTTTGTGATCAGTGACATCACAGAGGAGGAGGCTGAGCTGGAGAGCCCCGAGCTGCCCTCGGTGTCCATGCTCTGCTCCACCACCTCTGAGAGCTGCAGGCCAGAGCCAAAGGACCCTGATGACGAGGACTCCGTGTCCCTTTCCAAGGCTAGCAGCTTTGCTGACATGATGGGAATTCTCAAAGACATTCATAGGATGAAGCAGAGCAAGGACTTGTAAGTGCTTCTTTTTGTTTTGTGTCAGATCTGTGCAGAGCCTGGACGTGGCTGGTGCTGCTCTGTGTCCTTTGTTCCTGGGGGAAATGCCAGAGCAGAACTTGGTAACTCAATCCTGGGTAGTTTTTTTCTTTCTGGGATAGGAAATAATGGAGAATTTTCATGGGGGAAAT
>VZRV01009878.1:917-129298 GCA_013398115.1 Falcunculus frontatus
GCAGCTCCTGAAGGACTGACCCCATGGATAAAGGGACCCACACTGGGGCAGTTCCTGGAGAATCTCCCCTGGGAGGGACCCCGGGCTGGAGCAGGGGCAGATTGTGAGGAGTCCAAGGCCTGTGGAAGAGGAGCAGCAGAGACAACGTGTGATGGACTGACCACAGTCCCATTCCCACCCCCCTGAGGTGCTGAGGGGGAGGAGGGAGAACAAATCAGGAGTGAAGTTGAGCCTGGGCAGAAGGGAGGAATGTGGAGAAGGTGTTCTAAGATTTGGGTTTATTTCTGTTTCCTGCTCTGGTTTGATGGGTAATAAATGAAAGTGATTTCCCCCAGCTGAGTCTGTTTGCCCATGGCAGCCCCTGGTGAGGGATCTCTCCATGCCCTTATCCCACCCTGAGCCTTTCCTTGTGTCCCCTCTGCCCTGCCCAGCTGAGCAGGGCAGTGACAGAGGGGCTTGGTGGTGCCCAGGTGCACAGCCAGGGCCACCCCAGCACAGCAGAGGGATCTTTTTCACTTCCCCAGAACTAAACAACAGCATCAGCTTGCCCAGGGGAGGGGAGCTGAATTTCAAGGGAAGGCAAGAACACCTTAGTAAAGACAAATACACAAAAGATTTCATAAGGTGCCATTAACAAATCCCAGGTCAAAGAGATATTTTTCTATATGCTTCCCATATGGACCTTAAATGAAAACCTCACTGGGCTCTGCAGTTTCTGGGCACAAGGAATGTTCAGAGGGAATGCTGGAGGCTGGGAAGTAACATCCCTCACTTCAGTACAGCCATGGCTATAAAATACAGCACTTTTATGGGGTATTAGATGTAAGATAGCCATGAACACAGTGAAAGGCATCACCCTCCACCCAGTACCTGCAGTTTTGTTACGGACTATCATTTGACATCTTTATTTACAACTCCAAGGTAGTGCTTTACCTGCTAAAACCTATTTATGTCCCTGGAATAGATCTCCAAGTACCTGTTCACATGTATCTGATCAGAATAGCAAAGCCTGGTCCTCTCTGTGTATATTAAACACAGAATCCCCCGGTGAATCAGCTCTAATTGCAGTGATTAACAACCAGCAGGTTCAGCCCTCTCCCAAACCCTGGCCCACACGGCTCAAGGATTACTATCTCAGCCCCTGCTGTGGTTCCCAGCCAGCTCAGCTCCTGTTTTGGGGCTGCAGTTTGTGTCCCAGTGCCTCGAGGATGCAGCAGGCTCACCCTGCCCCCTGGATATCCTGTGCTCACGGCACATCTTAGAACTAGAGGCCAGCAACAACAGGAGAAAAATGGCCTGTGCCCAAACAAAATGGTGTTGGCAAGAGTGTGAAGGGAGGTGATGGAGAACCATGGAATGGTTTGGGTTGGGAGGGACCTTATGGACCCTCCAGTGCCACCCCTCCATGGGCAGGGACACCTTCCACTGTCCCAGGATGCTCCAAGCCCTGTCCAGCCTGGCCTTGGACATTGCCAGGGATCCAGGGGCAGCCACAGCTTCTCTGGGCACCCTGTGCCAGGGCCTCCCCACCTTCCCAGGGAACAATTCCTTCCCAATATCCCATCTAAGCCTATTTTCTCCCAGTCTGAAGCCGCTCCCCCTTGTCCTTTCACTCCAGACCCTTGTAAATTGTCTCTCTCCACCTTTCCTGTTGGCTCCTTCAAGTACTGGGAGGAATCAAACCTGAGAGATTTTATTTGTCACAGTTGAAGATACTTGGCAGAGACAAGGCAGTTATTTAAATTACCAAATTCCAGAGCATTTTCTGGGTGGTTTTTTTCTGTTTGTTTAATTGCCAAGTCCCTTATTATAGATAAATTTTAAAAAGTGATACTGACGGGCTTCAGGAATCACTGGGCAAAGAAAACCAATAAATCTGTAAGGAAAAAAGGATACTTTACAAAGATGAGAAATTAGGGTGAAAAAATGCTCAGATTGCACAAAGTGCTTTCTGGAGAAGTTTATTGTTCTATTTACAGCTTCTGAAAATGTGAGACAGAGAAAGCTGCTCTCTCTTCTCCCCAGGCTGCATTTCCTGATGAGCATCCTGAGAGAGAATATGAAATCGTGGCTTCGAGGGCAGCCTGGGCTTGTGCCCCTCGGTGGGGAGGAGCAGGAGGGAGCAGCAGGACCCCTTGCAGGGCACAGACCTGGTGCGTTTGGGCTTTCTGTGCCAGTGAGGGGCAGCTGAGCAGGACGGCTGGCCCTGGGCCCTGGGGACAAACAGCAGCACTGGGGGACAGGGCGCAGTGGCACTGGCAGAGTCTGTGCTCAGGGGTGGCACACTGGGTGCACACAGTGGCCTGGATCAGCCGGGCAGCCACCAGGACAGGGATCCCTGCAGAGCTGGCTCTGCACAGGGAGGAGAGAGAGGCAATAGAGATCAAAGCAGGTGACAGCAGGGAGCTGGCTACCCTGGATGGGGCAGGGACAGCCCCACATGCAGGGCAGTGGCTGTGGAATCCATCACTGCTCTGCAATCCAGTGCAGGCTCACACCACTGCTGCTCACAGCTTCATTTCTTCACATCTCAACACCGGGGTTTTACATCAATTCTTGCTAATTAATGCAAATTCTTTTTCCCTGTAAGTTCAGAGAAAAATGAGGTGAACCAGGGAACCTGATAGAGGAGTGCCAGAAGCAACTTAGCTGTGACCCAGTTCTGGTGAGAGGGAAGCTGAGGTGCAGGGGATAAGGTCCCACAGACCACGGGGCCAGGTGACATCTCCTGCACCCACAGCCCAACCTCCCGCCAAGTTTCAGTGAGTGCAGAGTGCAATGTGAAAAATTCAGGCATGAAAGAACTGGAGCCTACTCATGGCACTCCCAGTGCTGCACATTTTTCCTTTCTCAAGTTAAAACAAAAGCATGGAATCGATTTCTCTGAGCAAAACATCTCCTGTGACAAATACAAAGCTACAATAAAATATCTGGCAGCTTCACTCTCCTCCAGCTCAACATAAGAACTCAAATCACCTGGGACACTCGAGCCGAGAGCTAAAGCACAAGGAGATGATGTGCACTTAGAAAGGCCGGTGTGAGGCTGCAGAGGGTTGGTTATTTCCTATTTCCCCTCTTGTGAAGATTGTTACACTGTGCCTTGCCCACTCCAGAAAATACAGCATGAAGTTTACTTTTGGAAGATGTTTGTCTCTGCAAATATCCTAAAAGACTAGCACCATTAGAATTTTATCCTCTCTTTAGCTGTAGCCTTGTAAAAAATTAAATCATACACATTCCCTTTTGTGACATCTAAGTCTTCAATATCAAAGCAAGAGTCTTTTAGAATATAAAACAATGTTTCAGACATCACAGCTTGACACAATATTTGGATTTTTTTCTTGTGATGGCATCTGTGTATTTACAAACTGGCAATGCATCACAGCTCCCAAGGGAGCAAAACTTATTTCCTCAACTAATCTCTTTACTAAGAGAGCCGTGGAGATCTCAGCAAACATGCTGACCTATAAAAGCTTTTGTCCCTGGCACAAAGCACATCAAACCCTGACACACAAAATTCATTAGACCAAGGTGAGGGAATCACCATCAGCCCTGCCGGCTCCCACAGTAAGAATCACAGAATCCTGGGATGGTTTGGGCTGGAAGGGCCCTTAAAGCCCATCCAGTGCCCCCCCTGCCATGGGCAGGGACCCCTTCCCCTGTCCCAGGCTGCTCCAAGCCCCAATGTCCAGCCTGGCCTTGGGCACTGCCAGGGATCCAGGGGCAGCCACAGCTGCTCTGGGCACCCTGTGCCAGGGCCTCCCCACCCTCCCAGGGAACAATTCCTTCCCAATATCCCATCCATCCCTGCCCTCTGGCAGAGGGAAGCCATTCTCTGTGTCCTGGCACCACAAACCCTTGTAAAAATCCCTCTCCATCTTTCTTGGAGGCCTTCTTCAGGTACTGAAAGGCTGCAATAAGTTCACCTGGAATGTTCCAAGTCCAGGCCTGCACTCAAAATCCCATCCTTTAAACCCATCCCAGACACTGTGGGATACAAAAGCATCTGGACAGAGCCTTCTGCTCCTCACCAGAAGCTCGGAGAACCACAGCTGGAAGTTGCAGATGCTTTTATCAGAGCCCAGACATCAAACAAGCTCTGCTCAACTTCAATTTCAGACTCATCACTGGGATAAACTGACAATGTGAAATTCTTTCATACCAGCAGAGAAGCTCTGAGCAAAGCATGTAAATATCAAATGAAGAAAAATTGGTCCTCCATACAGGCTAATTAACTCATGCAAGGCAATGTATATCAGGCAACAGCAAATGTGAATTCCAGAAGCCTGAGGCTGAATCCCTGCATCCTCTGCTCAGCTCCATCTCTTAACGTCATGGGAAATTCTGATAAATAAGAGATTCGGCACCTGGCTTTTCACCTGAACTTCAGAAATCCACAGTAACTTCTCCAAAGGAGCTTCTCCAGATCTGACTGTGAGGCTATTGCAAGCAGAAAGCTTGAATTCCTGGGGTGCGAACCCCAAGAAGGAAGTTACGGGAACACGAAGGAATGGCTGAGTGCAGAGCACTGCGTCGCTGGCTGCAGCTGGCAGCACCAGAGCAGACTGCAAACACCATTCCCGTTCCACATCTGCTGCTGCTCTGTCCTAAGAGACGATCCCTGGGGAGTTCACAGACTGAGTAGAGCACAGCCCTGAATTCAGATGTGTGCATGGAATGAGAGTGCCTGGACAGAAAAAAAACCACCTAGGGCTGGAAACTGCTGCTGGCCCTGTTCCTCTGCTGGATCTGAGCCAAACCCACGCCAAAAGGTCAGCACAGTGCTGGAAGCTCTGTTTTAGAGGAGACATCTGGGGTAAGGATCACCTGGCAACTGCAGAGAGCTTCCAGGAGGACTCCAAATTAAGAGCAGCCAGGTGCTTTCTACTGACTGAGGTCACACCAAGAACTAAAAATTAAGGAAAAATAAGACCAGCATAGAAAAATGAAAGTAAGAAGTTGAGAATTGCAGTTCTGGACTCTTCCCAGCCCTTCTCACCTGCCCTGTGTGTGGCATTTTCTACAGGAATATCCTGTTAACAATCACAGACTCTGAGTATTCACAATTTCCCCAGATCTGAGGTGCAGCTGTGTTTCATTGTGATCTTTTTCAGGAGGAGCCTCTACTGAGAGTTCTTGGGAAGGAGCCAGGACCTCAGGACAGGTATCTGTGACTTGAAGGTCCCCTTGTGCAGAGGTGAGCGTCTGTCCCTGAGATGAGTTGGGTGCAGACCCCTCAGCTGCACCACCGGCTCCTCCAGGAGCCTTTCCCTCAGCCCCCGAGGCAGCCTGGCCCTCCAGAGATCCGGGAACTCTCTCAGGCCTGGTCCAGGCCCCACTTGGCTCTCCTTTCCAGTTCAACACCTTTCCCAGTCCAGTAATCCCAGTCAGACGCAACATGGGGACAGGTATGGACATTCCAAGTCCTGACATCCTCAGAGCTCTCTCCACCCTAAGTAGCTCTGTCCTCCCTGGTTAACCACAGCAGGCAAGATATGACCCTATAAAATCACAGAGATATTTTATCATATAAAATAAAAAAGGCAGATTTCTTACACCACGTTTGCCAAATCTCTCATTTGTCCCACAACTGTTAAATATGAGTTGCTGTTTCAAATCAGTCTGTATTTTATCCTCCACCTTCTACCAGGTTCCCTTTGTACTCCTGCATTTCTGTACCACATCATTACCCACAGCCACCACTTGCTGTTAAACAGATGCTGCTTTTTACGCCTGCAGCAGGACTGACCTCTAGATGTGGGTGTGCTTTGTTTTTAAAGCATTTCTTTCCCTCTGAATGAAAATCACCAAATGAAAGCAAGGTATTTCTTTACCCCTTTTCAGAGTGTAACAGAATGCAAAAACATAAATCAAAGTATGTTTAAACACCTTTTCCAAATCACGCAAAAACCCATCTATCTTGCTAGCAACTGAGAGCTCTTCCTACACACTGAACACAGCAGATGTTAAAAAGCTGTTTAATCTTCTTTAGAGCACTTTAGGTAAAAGGCTGTGGCTTTCAAATATGTACAAAGAAGGTCAGAAAAGTAAAATGCCTTGAAATGCTTTTGCTCAGGGGCCATGGGATCTGAAGTGACCTCTGTAATTTCTTGAGTTCCTAAACTTCATTATTATCAAGGCCTCTTTCCTTTTTGATGTTTTGACTATGCTGAAGGTGGGTGTTGCTGGGTGGGGGTTGTAGCTAAACCTTTTAAGCATTTTTGATTTATTCTCCTTGCAAGGTTAGTGTACCTGAGGCTGAAGTTAATGACTGGAGAGCCACTCAAGCGTTGATTTACCACAATCACTTTCCCATCCCCATTACAAGGATGGTTTTACAGTTTCTCCTGGATGTTCACAAAAATAAATAAATAAATAAAGCTGCAGCCCCTTGACATCTCAAACCACACAACTATTTCATAAAGTTACTGATGTTAGAAAGGTTCCTCTTGCTTTACAAAAGGGTCCTGCATCTCTGCACTGGTTTATTCCCATGGACACTGCCAACATCTGCCCCAAATCCTTGAGAACCTGATCTTCTTTGAAAGCAGCACTTCTCTACCTCTCCTACCCTCAGTGTCCCACCAAACACCAAAGCAGGTTTATAGCAGGGCCTACAAATTACCCCTGTTCTTTTTACAGGCTGTCATCTCTCCTGGCAGGATGTATGGCTGTCAGTGTTTATCACTCTCCTCCCAAATAACACAGACCATTTTCCATAAGCACACACACAAACCTGTTAAATCCAAGTTATGCCACAGATGCAATCCTTGATGCAATTTAGTTCATCTCTGCCACACCAAAAAAAAAAAAAAAATCAATGATTCATCCAATTTCAATTCAGTCATTGATCCAAAGAAATGCCAACTTCCTGTGTTTATTCCTCCACTTACAGTTTAAAACCACCAAGACCTTTTTTTTTTTTTTCTTTTTGAAAGGGAAGGTTCCCCCTGTTTAATTCTCTCTAATATTATATTTATCTTCGCTTGAAAGAAATAGATCAGAAAAATGTTCTGCATAAGAGGTGAAGCCAAGTGTAGACTAGAACACCATGAACAGCTGGAAAATGGGACAAAGCCAGAACTAAGGGAGTGCTCGTGCACACCCCCACTGCACGGATACAGCAAGGGCCCAACACAGTGAGGGTACAAAAAATGTGTATCTCTCACAGGCCCTGGATGAGACCTCCCTGCACAGCCCTGGAGGAGGCTGTTTGTTCTCAGTGGTTTCTGCAGCACAGGCTGTCCCTGGATTCCCTGGCTATCCCTGGATTCCCTGCCCAGCGCTGAGGACAGAGGGACAGCAGGGTCGCAGACTCCCGTGCCTGCAGCGCTGGCTCAGGGCCAGGCTGGGCACTGGTGTGGTTTGTGCTTCCATCAGGAACATGCACTAATCCCTGTTCTCTGCTCCCCTTCCCTCCACAGCAGGATCCCCTGTCCAGCTCAGGGTTCAGCTCTCCTGCAGGATACCCCTCACGTGCTCCAGAGTGTCCCCACTGCCCGGGACAGGGGCTGGGCCCCCGGAGTGGGACCTGCCTCAGCAGCTGCCCACGGCCAGCTCTGACTCCAGATGTGCTCAGCAAAGAGCTCCTGGCAGCTGGAGATGCCTCGGGAGCCATCCAGGAGACGTAAGGCCAGATTTCTCCATGGAGGGGCACACAGTGCCTGGGAAGGGCACAGCACCTTTACTCACAGATTTATCACCCCACTGCTGCAGCCAGGAGCCTTGGGCATCATCAGCTCTCAGTTTTTCAGGCAGCCCTTCACTGGCTGCCTCACTCAAGCCAAAGAAGCATCAGTGCCATGCTCCACAAAAGTTACAATTAATTATTTTTAGCACTGAAAGGGGGAATCATGTGAATACTGGTGCACTTGACAGCTTACTCATGTACGTCAATTTAAATAATTTATTAGAACCTGGCCCAAAAGCTAAGTTTTCTATAAAAAAATGTATTTGTTTCCCTACATCTGTTCAATAAAGCAATAACAGAGGCACTGTTGTTGCTGGCAGCTCCTTGAAGGAATAATTAAGGAAACATGGAAGAAGCTGCCTTTCAAGACTCATCCTCTATTCACCTGGCTCCTCCTTGTGATCCGTCAGCACCCAGCTGAAATTAATTCTAAAGGGGTACACAGAGATCTATTGCACTAATTGGCAATTAAACAGGGAAATAAGGGGAGTCTGACAGACTCTGAAATCCAGACCCACTCCAAAGCCAAGGCAGGTTAACAATGGCTCTTATTTTCAACTTCTCCTTGTGCTCTCCCGTTTGCAACTTGAACATGAAGAACATTTCTCCCCACATCATTGCAAAGAAAGAAATAATTGAGTCAACCTTTTATCGCAGCACTTGCCCCAGCTTCCAAAATCCACCAAGCAGCTCTGGGTCAGCAGGTCTGAGCTCACTGACTGATGTAATGTATCCAAAATAGCTTACCTCGATGAAGGGAGCACAGAAGGCTTTGGGCTGCAAAAGGCAGCCCCACACCCACGGCTGTGAGGGATCTCTAGTGAAACCATGACAAATTGTACCTTTATTTACATTAAAGGCTGCCCCAGTGGTGCTCAGGTGATGACTTTATTGGCACTGCTGGAGCTTTTTGAGCAGCAGAGCCCTCTCCAAGCCCAAGGAGGTAAAGAGGTTATTCCTGCAGCTCTGCACCATCTGCTTTGATGTAGGTTTGCAATGGTACTGAGAGCAGATTGAAAAGTGTTGAAGATTTCATAAATGTAACGAATGATGGGCTTTAGAGTCCCGGAGTTGGAGTATCCATGACAACTCTGCTGTGCCAAGGGACTTCCAGTCATAAACTGAGAAAGTCACTTAAAGCCTGGTTTTGTAAGATGCAGCAAGAGCCTGGTGGGATTTTTCTCTTAATCCCTAAAGACTTCCCTGCCTCCAGCTGTAATGGGAGACAACATCCACAGCTGTGGGGTTCCTCACTTTCAGCCGGCCCCAAGAGTAGTCACAGCTTAAAGAAGATCTACCTAGAAAATTGTTCCCAGAAGGAAGCCCCAGTAATCCACTTAGTTTCAAAACCCAAAAATACAAAAAATCCCAAACCACGCACAAACCCCCCCACTGAAATCTGTTTCCACTGTAACATCTGAAGAGTTCACCCAGTTCAGAGCCCCAGGGGACATAAAACCTGATTATCCCAGGCATGGCAAAACCCACCTAAGCCCACCAATACACATCCTCTCAGTGTTTTTAGAAACCCTTCTTTTTCTGGCCAAGTACTGTGAGCTGAGTGCTGGGGCATAGCTGCTGTTTTCCATTCAGACAATTATTTCCCTAAAGAATTACTCTTTATTCTGTCTCATTAGATGATGAGCATTCAGAGGCCCGTTTGAAAGCACTTCCCTTGCAAACGCTCGGTGACACAAGCATAGGTCAGATGACAACTTTACAACTTTGATCCATAACTAATTCTGTTTTCCAGAGTGATCTCAGAGCACAAGCCTCTGCCCCAGCCAACTCCAGCTGCTGCTGCTGCTGGTTCCTCTCAAAGAATGAACAGAAGTGGCCTCTTCCCCTCCTGTTCCCCAACAGTGAACATTAAAGGGGAGCACACAGCCCAGTCCCTTTCTGTGATTAACTGATTTGCCCACATACATTATTCATAAGCACTTGAGGTTTTAACTGTAAAACTCGACCCTCATGTGGTGTAGGACTGTCAGCTGTCTTGGAGGTTCAATGCCAGACTGTTCAGGACTCCAGTTTCCAAGCCCCTAACCCATCACTGAAGCATTTATTAAATTCAACACTTCCAAGTCCCAATGAAGCCTGTGGAACCGAGTGTTCACATCCTAAATTTAGACATTGCATGGGTGCTCTGAGATTCAGGCAGAGTATCCAATGCCTTAGAGATCCAAGTTTTCCAGGATTTTATTAAACGGCTCCTGACAGCTCCAAGTCCCACTGGCCTGACCCTCACTCAATGCCTCACACACACAAAGGCCACACAGCCCTGAGGAGTGGACAGCTGGGAAAGTGTCCAGCTCTGCTCCCCTGACAGCAACGCTCCATCCACAGGGACCAAGAGGCTTCATCTGGGGAGACACAAAGTGAGTCTGGGCAGGAATCTGAAAGAAATGCCACAGGCTGGGCCAGGCTGGAAGGGACCGCAGAGGGTCACTGGTGCCACCTCCCTGCTCAGGCAGGGCCATCCCAGAGCACAGGGCACAGGATTGTGTCCAGAGGGCTCTGGAATATCCCCGCTGAGGGAGACTCCAGCCCCTCCCTGGGCAGCCTGTTCAGGGCTGGGCAGTGCCCAGGGCAGAAGTTGTGCCTCCTGTGCAGGGGAATTGCTGGGATCGGGCCCTGCCCGTTGCTCTGGTGCCACTGCTGGGCCCCCGGAGCAGAGCCCGGCTCCAAAGGTGACCAAGGTCACACCAGGAGTGACACAGCAAGGCTCCTGCAAGGTGAGCACCATCACAGGGGGAAACAGGGGGACCCTTGGACTGCAGGTACCTGAGGGCAGCAGGGATAAAAGCCCCAGGAGACCAGACTGGGCAAGCTCTGCTCATTAGTTCTGGGTAGTGGGTAAGAGGTTAATTACCCACCCAGCAACACAGCCCAGCCTGCTCCAGGTACATCGAAACCCAACCAGGAGCAGCACAACAGCAGCACCTCGCACACAACTTACAGGGCTGATCTCCAGATGATTTATTGATTCATTTATGCTTCTTTTGTCACTGAAGTTACCAAATTTTTATAGTGTCCATGGCCAGCACAAAACTCAACCTGACCAACCCAAGCCCACCCAACAAAAGAGTTTCCCAAAAGCTTGGTGGCTGCTGCTATTTGCAATCCTGAGGTTCTGCAGTTCAGCAGCAGCTTTTGACATCAAAAATGCATTATGGAAATCTGGTTCACAAGTAGACAGCACAGAAAAAACTGTATCCCTACCAAATCTAATTTGATGAGCATTTATATAGAGAGCTCTCAGTATTTTGGACAAAATACTGCAAAAAAAAAAAAAAGTTGATAGGCTTTTGCCTTGCTAAAAAACAAACCATGGGCTTGGGCACGTTGGAAAAGTTCTCTCTATTGAGAAAGAGGCTTTCCTCACTTCTCCAGTTACGAATTAATAAAAAAGCAAAGAAAACTTAATGAAAAGCAGATGCAAAAATATTTTTTAAAAATTTAAACCCTTCTGTGAAGTTGAAGATTATCTTGGAACATAGTTTTTAACTTATAAGCTCTTAGAGACCAAATGATATTTTTAAATAAACCTTCTAATTTCAAATTGTTATGACTTCAGGGAATTTTCTAACTGGGATCCAGGTAGTTTTAAATGGAAGTAAAGAGGCAAGGAGAACGATAACAGAAATTAATTAAGGGAATTAAACAGAGTCAATTGATTCCTTTCATGTTCACCGTAATGCAAGGTCTATATTCAACTAATGGGAAGGTAAATCAGAAAATTTCCTTTATGTCCACTCCCTAAATCTGTACCTAATTGATTTAATGCACTTTACATCTTTATGAGCTTACAGTTAACAACATGTTAATATAAATAAAAGACACGACTCCAGTAACGGCTTCACTAAAACTCAAATACAATGGGAGTGCTGTAAGTGATCTTTCTTGCTGACAATATTGAATTTATACTAAATATAGAAGACAGTTATATAGATCTACTGGGCTGTGCTCCTGAAGAGGACTTCAGACAACTGGGAAACATTATAATATAGAGACCTATCACAGAGACCTGAGTTTCTCCAGTTCATTGTAGGTTCCCTGATAACATGGGGTTAACTGAAAGGAGGGAAGACTAGAGATGTGGCTCTTCAGGGCAGGAGGAGCCCTCATTCCCCCGCCAGGAGCAGAGAAACCTCGGGAGAAGTTACACAGTGCCAGATAACTCTGTTTCAATCCCTGGCAATCCTGCTGGTTTGCAAGCTGAAGTTGTTTGAGTTGCTTTAAAATTTGGCTTTTATTATCTTTTTTATCCGCTCATGTTCTGAGCAGACACAAGGGGTTGTTAGTCCTGTCCTGCTGCAGACCTGGGAGACACCCAGGCACTGGGTTCCTCCTACAACACAGTTTGGGACTTCTCACACACCTCCCACAGCTGCAGCAACTGGGACAGATCTAACACACATTCAGAGCTGCCTAATTCACAATTAAAAATCCATTTTACATCACAAGAGTAAATTTCTTTAATTCAAGATGAAATCAGAAGACATATTTGTTTTTTGAGAAATCTCAGGACTGACAGTTCCAGCTGTTCCCTTCCGCAAGGTCTATGCACTAAACTGCTCAACTTTCTTTTGCCCATTTATGATGCCTGAACTTTGAAATATCAGAGCACCAGCCACGTTATCAGCACTGAATCCTGACAGGAATATCTAAGCCACTCCATCTCCTCCTGCCTCACCACAAAGGACTGCCTACTTGAGGTGTCATTCCTTGTCTCTTTGGTTTAGTTTTTAGACAAGCCATTGGTCAGGTGTCCCTCTGAGGTACTGACTACCCAGCCTGAAATATCTCGCTGTCAGACACCAGCCTCCTCCTGCATTTATTTCATACCTCTCTACTTTAACCTTGCTTCTGTCTTGAATAATGTTCTTCAAATATTTATAGTGGATTACATTCCATTCCTCTCTCTGTCACCCTCCACACCTTGTAGTGATTTTCTTTATTAATCAAATCCCCCAAGCTCCCGTTCCTTTCCTAGCTACTCTTCTCTGACCATCTTCTCCGTTCCAGTAACTTCACAGTGATCAGAATGTCATTTATTTTGGGTGCACTGCATCAGTACTTCCTAGGGAAGCACAGCCCAGTGGAGCCAGCCGGATCCAGGTCTGGCACTCGGACATGCACCTTCCACCAGCACTGGAGGTCTGGCATGGGCTTTGCCAGGCAGCCACAGCAGCTGTCTGGGGACAGAGAGTGACAGGGGTGGGTGTCTGACGAGCTCAGCTCACACCCAGCTGCTCTCTCTGTTTTCTGCTCCCAGCCCCAGCACTCCCCTCTGGGTAAGGAACATTTACACCATGCAGGAGTTTCCTCTGGCAGCCAGACAACACCAGCTTTACACATAGGAGCTCCTGGAGACATCAAGGAAAGAGCAAAGACTTCCAACAGGAAAGAAGGATAAAGAGGAAGTCACCCTGCCTGTCCTGGCCCTTGCAGCTTTGCTGCGGATGGAAGGGAGCCTGGGATTTGCAGTAATGACCTCTGCAATCCTGCTCCTTTCTCTTTGGGGCTGGATTTATGTCCCTGGGCTCAGAGACTCCTCACACATTCCATCTACAATTCAGCTTTCAGCACCTGGTTTACATTTTCAATAGATCCATCCAGGATGTGTTTCAAATGCAATAACCAGGAATTCCGCATGCACAATAAAATCCAAATGTGCTCACAGACCACGAGGGTCGAACAAGAACGAATGAGTGAGACACTGAGTGTCAGTAAGGAAAACAAAAATCCAGGCAATAATGGAAGGGGAAATAACAACAAACTCAAACTAAGCTAACTTCAGTTAGCTAACAAGTACGGATGTTCTTATGTTCAAAAAACAAAGCCTATATTTAACAAGTTCATAGGCAAGTCAAGCTTCATATATTTATTTCATATACATTTCTTTATTTTACTGTTACCTACATATTTAAGTATATTGCTTCAAGAAATAAATTCCTTTTCAAAAGAGATATTTCTCAGTGTTACTGTAAAAAGCGTTTTCCTCAAGTTTGTAGAATTTTTGGTAGACACCTCTTAATCTTGAATAAGATCAATGGTGCTAAGAAGGTGAGAAGAGACAAGAGCCCTGTGCCCAAGCTCTCAAGCAGGGGCTGAAGTGCCCTCGTGGCCCGGCCCAGGCTGCTGTCCCCTCACAGTCAGTGCCACTGGTCTGGCATTTCACTGCCCACATGAGCTGCCTCCCCCACCCTTCACCTCACTCTGTTTTCTCCTCAGAGTCCCTGCACATGCTGGGTTCTCTTGCACTCTGAAAAGCACCATGAAGCACTAGGAAAGTATCTGTTCTTTGCAGAAGTTCACCAAGTTTTCCTCTTGACCCAGATCCTGAAGCCATTTCAGTTTCCAGTTCTCATGAGCTGAAACTCTACATTCTTGTTCATGCACTTTCTTAAGCTGTTTAAAAAAAAAAAACAACCCCAACGTATCACGTGCAGCAAAATACTCTCCCTTTCACATACCCATCCCACGACCTCTGGAATGCAGCTTTCTCCAGAACAGACTGGAAGAGCTTGCCAGATTTATTTAACCATATGAATTCATTCAAAATGTTCTTGCTAAATGGTAAAGAAAACAGTTTTACACTTGGAAAGTAAAGGTAAGTGTGAGATGGTGGCAAAAAGCAGGAGTGTGAAAAAATCACTGCTCCAAACAATATCCAGCAGTGTCCTTAGGGGTTTTGGGAAGCAAACTTGGCAACAAGAGCAACACTGAAAGGACTATCACTCAATAGCTGACTGAAATAAATGTTGGTTTCTGCTACCATGAGCCAGCTGGGTTTATCCTTGTCAGGAATATCACACATGGTTGGCTCACAGTCTATTACAGAGGGGCAATGACTCAAACCAGGGCTCTCAGGGGCCAGCCTGTGCCATCTGTAAACACCAAGTGCCATATATAAGATTTGCTCTGCAGATGTGTAATTAACATGAAAAATTAGTTTTCAAACAAAATACTACTGTTAAAACAGCTCTAGTCCCATTTCCTTATGTAAATATGGAGTTCTGCTTCATTATAAACCAGTACAACTGAAAGTTGTCCCCAAAAATCCATCCTCTCCCCTCCATTCAGAAACAAATAGCTCAGCCCTCAGTAGAAGTGAGGGTCTCAATTTGTCATGATTTCAATTCCTTAGTACCCGTTTCAGTATGGCAAAAAAGGAGAGAGGTTCAGAGGGGTAAAAATAAAACTTTTTCCTGCTGGTTCGTTCCCAAGCCCAGGAGAACAAGCAAGCACTGGTGGAAGGGATGAGGGGAGGTTGTGCTGCTGAGGGTTCTGTGGCACTGCAGTCTGGGCCAGGGAGTCTTGGGCAAGCCTGGAGCTCTCCTCACCCTCCCTCACTCTCTGGGAGCTTTGGCTCAACCTCCCCAAGCCAAACAGCTGAGCTGGGGGTCCTACACATCCCCTGTGGGGCTGCTCTTTCAGGGCATCTCTGGCTGTGCCTTGTGTCTTTATGCAAAGCCCATCTGCACGAGAGACTTCTCTTCTTTGCAGAGACATCAGTAAGTATCAATTCCTTCCACTGAACTGTGGAAGTGCTTTCTACTCCTGGCCAGTGCCCTTCCACAGCAGGACCTGGGCCTTGACCTCCCCCTGTAGTTGCCCGACAACGTTGCCAAGCACAGACCCAGACTGGCGGACCCATTTCCACTCCAACTAACCCCAGGCTCCCCACCCCACCTCCCCAGGCTCACGGCTTGGCCATCAGCTTCCGTTTGACCTCCCAGAAAACAGCCCAGTGCAAATGCCTGCCGAGCCACATCTCAGGATATCACCATGGAGACAGACTAGTGAGGCTGAAACTCTGGTCAGGCCAGCAACCAACATCTCCCTGTTGCAATTCCCATTTCCCAGCCCTGGCAAAGGTCCCTGCCCCCTTTCACAAAGCTGCTGCAAAGTCATGTCTGAGGAAGCCGTGTGGTTGACACCTGTTGGAGGAGTGGACTGACTGACACGTGAGATTTAACTGAAAGGGCACAAAGAGAATAAATTCCAGGAGCAGAGATGGTGTTATACCAGTCTTCTACCAACCAGCAACCTGGAAACTGAGGCTCTTGCATTAAATGTAGAAGGAAAATGTCAATGCAACATTTCAAATTACAAGCTTTTCTTCTCAAAAGTATTAAAGTATTGTGATCTCAACTGTTATTTTTGATGAAAAATATTATCACCGTTATTGTCATGAAATATTTTCATTGTGGAAAAATGTGGTTTTTCATTGTGGTTTCTCTTCCAATCTCTATTTAAAGCATTAAAGTGCCACCTTTCTGTTTACTGCAAAAAAATTCTTTGGGTGTTTTTTTAAGTGTGGAAGAAGCAAAAGCAAGCAAGGAGTAACCAAGACACTTCTAAAATAAACACAGACCTTCACAAAGTGCCCTACAGTCACAGACAGGATGTTCCCTGCAACATTATTTCCACCTTCACACCACCTACCAGACTTCATTTATTATTGTACCTCCTGGAAGAACCAAGTTTATACACACTTATACACAGTGAGTCGCCCAAAGTCGGAGAAACAGAAATAGGAAAAAGAGCACACAGAAGTATGGCCAGGAGAAATCAGATCAGCAGCTCTGAGTATTAAAAGGGCAGGAAATATGAAAGCAGAGAAAAAACTGATACTGCTGACACTCTTTTCCAGATTAAGCATATCTGGTACATCTGACTCTTGTTGTCAACTGGAATAAGAAGATATAAAAGGAAAGCAGATATGACACACATTTGTGTTATTGCACGCACCGAGGGAAGGTTTTATCTGCTGCTTGGGTACAGACAGAATACCTCTTTCTTCATGATCACTGTGAGGATTTCACATTGGCTAAATCCTCTGATAATATCAGAACCTGTTTGTGGGGGGCTCAGAAATGATTTACTGGCAGGTCAGTTATTTGATCCAGGAGAGCAGACAGCTGATCAGCCTGGAGTCACTGGAACATTGGCTCCTGTACTGAAATCACTTGTTTTTAACTGGCTTCTGACTGTCATATTCCACTGCTTCTAAGACAGCCAGCCTACACCCCAGACACACTAGAGTAGCTACAAGGGTTCCCTTGCAGACTTCTTGAATACATTTAGAACCTCTAAAAGAAATTCATCCTATAACAATGGATTCAGGAGACTAAAAATAACAACAACAATAATAATAGTAAAAATACATCCCCAAACCCTAGATTTTTCCGCTCACCACCACCGGAAGGCAATAACAGTGCTGAGACAACCACCTCCCAGGCTGCCTTGCTTTCCCAAGGCACAAAACGTGCCTTCTTCCTCTTTTTGCCCAGACCAAAAACAATGAGCAGATTGGCTGCAAAGCTCCAGACCTGCTGTCCTGCTCGTGTTCCCTGGCAGTGTGTTGAACCACAGGACCCTCAGGATCAGTGCTGTAAACACCAGTCTGGAATGGCCTGAGATTGAATGGCCCAGCAGCAGGCAGAGGTGACAGCAACACCACCCCCACAGCTCTGTCAGTCAGAGCCTGGCACAGACCCTGACCCCAGTGTTTCACCAGACTGACAAGCCAGCACTCAAGTTCAATTTCGAGTTCAGCTATTAGGTGACGACAGGCTAATGGGGAAAATTTATACCAATTCCTGTGTAAGTGCTTTTAGATTCACAGAGAGATAAAAGCTAAGAAATTATTAGCACTAGAAGAGATGGATGATCTTTGAATTGCGCTGCTTTTTGCCTCAGTCTGTGTCCTTATAAAACTTCCCATATGCTAAAAGAAAGTCTTGGCACTCCTGAGAGCAGCATCAGCTCAGACAAAACTCAGTTTGCCTGCTCAGATTTCTGTGTCTTACCCTCCTCTTTAGTTTTCCTTCCAAACTCATCACTAAAACACCCCAGCCTTATCTCAGCAAATTTACTTCAGCAACTTTGTCCAACATATTAAAGTTTTAGAAAATTTATATTTTCCCTTTATAAAACAGAACAGTAGACTATGAAGATGCCAGCCAGGCTTTGACAGCCCCAGCTGCTTCAGTAAAGTAACCAAACTCATGGTTCTTACCTGGAGTCACCTTTGAGGAAGTGACTGAAAGTTAAACAGGGTATGCTGAGCAACAGCAGAATGGTAATTAGATTTTCTCATCCTCAGGTCTTCTGAGCTTATCTCCTCCCCAGCAGAAAACCCTTCCTTACTTGTATCACACCCAAAACCCCCAGCAAACACGACATGTGTGCGGTTCTCTGGGAGACTTGCTTGAAAGCCACAAATAAATGAAATCAGGAAGCTCCTCATGCCCACCAAAGGCAGGGACAGGGTGACACAGCCAGAACAGGAGCCAGGTTTGTGCAGTGAGCACCAGCACATCCCTGCAGCGGGGGTGGGGAACGTTTGGAGAGTAAGTGAAGCCAAAAGGGTCGGTTGCCTTCTCCATCACACGCGTGGCACAGCGAGATCCAGGAGTGAGGAATTCTGAGTTTTGATCAGGATTTCAAAGCTGGTACATACAAAATGTGTTCTACAGTGCTTCACCCCTCCCAGTCTCAGCTGGAAAGATCCCTCTCCTCGAGGACATCTGATATTTTGTACGAACTTGCTTTTAACACGCATGGACCTGGATGAAAACCAAGTTTCAGGTGTAGTGAGTTAGAAATCCTTTTACTGCCCCAAGAGCTGGGCAGCCCCTGGTCCCAGCTGCAGTTCTCAAAAACAAACTCACTCTTGCACATATGGCAGCAGTAGCATCTTAAAGGCCTTGAAAAGAGAAATACAAACCAGATTTATGTTACCAACTGCCTCAGAGAGACCACAGAAACACAGGACCAAAACCTGCAGCTGTAAAGGGAGAATCCAATACGCCCGCATGCATCAAGTAAATGTCATATTTAATGGCATAATGCCAAGACTGATTTTTCCATATCACTAATGACTATTCCACTAAGTAGTCAATTAGGGAACCACAGGAAAAACAACCCTTGACACAGCCCCGGCCAGCACTGAGAATCTAGTTCTTCATGCAGATCCCTTGGTGTTTAAGGTCCGTCTTGGATTAACAGAAAAGGGAGAGACTTCGAGAACAACTCGAAGTAAGCTCAGAAAAATCCCTCAGAAGTGCAAAGAACAAGATCCTTGCAGATGGCAGAAAGGTTATGTAAAGACACCATGCTGAGGCTTCAAGAGGTGAAGTTGCGCCTCAAATAAAAAGCACCTGTACTAGTCCAGCAGGCTGCCTGTACAGGCACTGCAAACCAGGTCAAAACACTTTCGAGGAGCAGCTGCAAAAGCTGTAACATCTAATAATAAATCCTTTTTGACAAATGGCTGAGGTAGTAGCCTGCTAGAGAGTCTGCAGGGCCCGAGGATGATTAAGGGAGAAAAGGATCTTTCACACAAGATGAGTCCACAATAAAAAAGATGGTATTTTTTTCCTTTTCAGCTGGAAGGTGCCAGTGCTAGAAGTCTTCTACCCCCTCAAGACAGTGGGAGCTGGTGGCCCTGGAAGACCCATGTGAATTTGAAGTGCGAGTGGAAGAGTTTCAGCAAAGGTAGAAAGCACTGAGTGCCAAATTCATGAGCAGAGAACAGAATTCTATCAGCAGTTTTCAATTCATTCAAAGAAAAGAGCTGAACTTCTAAATTTTATATTTATTCAATATCCAATTTTGACCCCATGTTTAATCATGCACTGGAGTTTTTAACCTGACCTTTCTGGAAGGGCATAAATATAACCTCCAAATAAATGTTCACAAGGAAACACCTCTCTACTGCTCTGTGCAGTAAGAACAGCAATGCACGAAATCACAAAGGCCCGAGACTTTCTCCAGGTGACTTGCATGGGTCTTCATTATGGAATCATTACAGCTCTTGGGATTGTCAAAATAGGCTAAAGAAGGCAGGTATGCAAATCTCTCCAAAAAGCCTAAGTGGGTATCTGAGAAGTCCTTCATGGGCACCTCTGAAAATTTAATATTCCTTCCAAGTGGACCAGTTTACCAATTCAAAATCTGCCATTTTCTCTAACAAAACTCCAGCAGTTCACAGAGGTGCCCAGCTGGACATGGACAGACTGGATTTCTCTCTCTGACTCTCACTCCCCCCAGTATGAGCACTTTCTAAAATAGTTTGGGTGAACCATCCAGTGTAACACTTCTCTCCCCACCAGGTACAGACTGGATTTAGTGACTTGGCTTAGGATGGAGATTTAACTTGAGCTCTGAATGAGTTTGGTTGGGAATTCTCTTATCCATCTCCCTGCTCAACACCTTCTATTTCAGCAGAATAATGTGGTCTTAGAAGATGTCTGTCAGCTCCTCTGCTCCTCCAATTTTATTCCCGCACTCTGCAATTGCAGCCAAATCCTGTGCCTGATTCTCTCTGTCAAGTGGTTGTAAAAGCACAAGTAACCATTAAACCAGCAAAAAGTTATAGCTACCCCTGCCAGTGGAACATAAATTAATTCCATTATCCCAGACTGTATTATAAACAGGTACTGCAGCACTCAGGATATTTAATAAGATGATATTTAATTATCTCACTGAGAGCTCTGAAGATAAATTCACATCTGTAATTAACACTGACTGAAGACAGAGCCTGTCCCTGTGAGCACAACCCCGGGGGAGGCCTGAGGGGACAGCAGAGGGGAGCAAATCACCACAGGGACCACGACTGCAGTCCATGGAATCATGGAATGGGTTGGGTGGGAAGGGACCTTAGAGACCATCCCATTCCCCCCCCTGCCATGGGCAGGGACCCCTTCCACTGTCCCAGGCTGCTCCAAGCCCCAGTGTCCAACCTGGCCTTGGGCACTGCCAGGGATCCAGGGGCAGCCACAGCTGCTCTGGGCACCCTGTGCCAGGGCCTCCCCACCCTCGCAGGGAACAATTCCTTCCCAATATCCCATCTAAACCTACTCTCCTTCAGTTTGAAGCCACTCTCCTTGCCCCTTCCCTCCGTGCCGTTTTTAAAAGTCTCTCTCCAGCTCTCTAAGAGCCCCTTCAGGTGCTGAACTGCCACAATGAGGTGACCTCAGAGCCTTCTCCTCTCCAGGATCCCTATTCCCTCAGCCTGGCTCCACAGCACAGGGGCTGCAGCCCTCTGATCACCTTCGTGACCTCCTCTAGACTCACTCTAATTGCACACATTCTCGATTTGAACTAAACCAGAAGCTTCTCAGTTCATATGTACTGGATAAAAGCGAATTTACCTTCTCTTCTATTTTGATACCAGTGTGCCTTGCAACCCTGGACATTTGAAGCAGCAAATCTGAATTTTAGGAACTAGGCTTGTATGATAAAACTTCCTGAGCTACTGTAACTTGAACCTAAGTTTTCAAATGATTTTCAAATGATACAGCTGAGAACAAAACACGTTCATCTTCACCTTGTCAGCTTGGAGAGTGTCGAACTGAGCAGAATGGACACACTTCTCTTACATGCACAAGGACTTGGCTCACAATTAGAATTCATTTCCCAGTAAAATACATAAAAGCAAAGTTCCTTCAATAAAATACTTTCGGATCTCTAAAAGGTTGGAAGGCAGTTTAAATTCTCATGATGCAAGTGCACTTGAACTCAGTCCTTTCCATTCGACTCTGATCTATTTGCTTTTTTGCATTTCCCACAGGACACGGCACTCCAATTTTCCCTTGATGTCTGCCATTCCTGAAAGCCCAGAGGAAATTATAAGAATAGCCTAATACAGATGAAAAATGAAGCAATCAATAGGCACTAAAATGGAAAATTGCATACATGTATATTATATTAACTACACAGAAATACATCTTCCAGGCGATTGTACAGTAATTGTTGCAAAAATAAATCACACCCAAGAAGGGCTTATTAATGTTATGGGAAATAATGTTGCTTTTAATGTAATTTTTACTGATGGGTTGCTAATTTACTTTTGAGTATGCTGTAATTAGTAGCCTTTGCAGCAATTTAGGTTAAAAAAAGAAAAATCAGAGGCTATGTAGGTCAACACTGACATTGTTTATGATTTTAAAATGGAAAAGAAATCCTGAGGGATTCTAAAGGCTGCTTTCCCAACAATTGTGGATTCCCAGCTATGCAAACCCTTAATTATGAGAGGAAGGCAGAATTGGAGATGCTAATTAATATTTCAGTTCAGTGTTGGGAAAGAGGGCAGAATACCCAAGACAGCCTCAACATTTATCAAATGCATTTTGAATAATTCTTAATTTGGTGGTTTTTGTCAGTGCTGTTTGACAGTACCGCCACAACGACAAACAACGGAGCACAAGACAAAGGTTATGGCTGTCCCTTTTATTTTTTCATAGACAGAGGCATAAATCTGGCCATTTATCCCAAGGTTCACATCCTCGGTTTACTTAAGAGAAAGCCTCTGTTGATTCAGGAAGCCGAGGAGCCCCTCTTAGCAAACAGAGACACATCCTGCTTTTTCCACCCACAGCTCAGATGTGCGCCTGAGGCCTCAAAACAGGAGCTGCACCCCTGGACGATTCTCAGAGAGACAAATTAATACAGCAGATTTTATGAACAATATATTCAGCTGCTTTCAGTCAAAACCAGAACTGTCTAATTTGTCCTTTTGAGCACAGCCCAAAGCAGTTTGAAGCATTACAGCAAACATGCACGTGCCCTTCACTAATGAAGCAATAGGTTTTTAAGTCTCTGCACAGGTATAATATGCTAATGTCAGATAGAAATGTATCATTATGAATAATATTATGCTCTATTCACTTGGTATGTCCTCAAACAGGATGTAATAATCTCTCATGCTTCCCCTTGTCTATATATCCTCTTAAGAAGGAGATTAATTTTCATGCTTGTTCACAAGCAAGTCACAGAGTCTATGCAATGAACATTATCCAAATACATCTAAAGAATGTCTCTTTTTTAACCCAGGAACCATCCTCTCCAGAGGCCAAAGAAACCCTTGTGGAGAAGAAAAAAAACACGTGTAACTTCCTTAGCTTCCTAAAATATTTCTCCAAACAGACTCCAGAAGATGAATCTGATGTGTTATAGTAAATTATTATATACACTGTGGATACAGGACATTGATGTGTCTCCCCGGGGACTGAAGAGGAAGCAAAAGAAAATGATGTAAAGTTCTTACTCTTCAATAGCACATAAACAGCAGTAGAATCATGGAATATCCTAATTAGGAAAGGGCCCCCAAGGATCACCCAGCCCAGCCCCTGGCCCTGCACAGGCACCCCAACACCCCCCCCCTGGGCATCCCTGGCAGCGCTGCCCAAACGCTCCTGGAGCTCTGGCAGCCTCGGGGCCGTGCCCATTCCCTGGGGAGCCTGGGCAGTGCCCAGCACCCTCTGGGGGAAGAACCTTTCCCTGATCTCCAGCCTGACCCTCCCTGGCCCAGCTCCAGCCATTCCCTGGGTCCTGTCCCTGTCATAGATGCAGAGATGGGAGCTGCCCCTCAGGAGGAAGCTGCAGGCTGTAAATGTGCTCTGCTGTGGCTCAGTACACCACTGACATTTCAGTAGGTTACTCAAGACATCGGGGGTCATCACCCTTGCTCTCCCCTTCAGAGCCCGACAGAACTGCAGCTCTCTCATCACAGAATATGCTGCTTTTTAGCCCACATTTGGGCTCTTCTCTCTGTGTACCTGAGCACAAGGATCTGTGTCTATGAGCAGCTCTAACAGGAAGCACACAGGAACCTCTGACATTACTGAGAGGATCCTTCTCGGAGGAGCCGCTCAGGTAAGAGCCAGAGGCTGGTGCAGACCTACATCCAAGCAGCCCCAGCCCCGTGTGCCTCCTGAACTCCAGAGACTGCAGGTGTTTGTTCTCCTTCTCCCTGCAGTGCTGTGAACAAGTCTATCAAAAGCAAACAGCAGCCCAAGGCCGCTGCGAGGAGCCCCGGCCGTATCGCAGCGAGGCCATAGCCAGCGCCCTGCGTGCGAGCCACAGGAACTCCCTGCAATCTGAGAGCAGATAAGGGAATACAGATGTTAGCCCCATTATTGAATTTACTGCTGGGGACTGTTCAAATGTTACTGTGGTGACTGTGGTACCAAAAAGTCCCATTCAGCAACTGAAGAATCCTATCTCCCTCTTTGTTCGCGGCTATTATGGTCTCTTTGTTCTGTTCATTCTTCAACAGATGTTGGAGCTGGAGGCTCACAGCCAGCTCCTTAGTTTTAACCAATATATTTTATATGCTTCAGCAAGGACTTCTAAAACCAGAAGCCTCTCTAATCAAATGCGGAAAACCCTCTTTGATTTTTAACAGAAAAATGAATACTTCGTCTTCCAACTAACAAGACTTCTTTTAAAAAGAAAAGTCGAGTTAGCAATATGCTCTCTAGTATTTTCCCAATATTTTAAAATGAATGTATAAATAACATTTTTAGACTTGAAGATATTTTCTTGTTTCCCAGATTTAGAAAGCTTTTGACAGGAAATAATTTTATCATCAGTATCAAAACACAGTATCAGGCATCCATTAAAGACTCTGTCTGGAACCTAAAACAATTTAATTGCCTGGTAACGCCTCTCTTTCACTATCATGGTGAATTCAGTTTGTCAGGAGAGATTAAACTCATGAATCCTATTAAACTTATCACCCTATTAAACTTATCACCAGCTTGTTTTAATTTCAGAACACACCTTCTTGCTGGAATGGACATTGCATCGGGTCTGAGGCTAAATGAAAAGGCAAAGGTTGTGCTGTCGTGCAAGCCCTCACTAATCCCACTGTGGTTTTGGGTGTTCAAAATCTGAGCGAAAATGAGCCACAGAGACACTTGGGGCAGCCCCATGTGCTGTTCCCAGGCAGCAAAGCCACCACCAGTAACACAGCAGTGTCTCTGTGGGTAGCTTCACACAGGTCAGCCCCAGAACAGCTTCCTCTCCCTGGCATCTTCAAAGGGCTCTGGGAGAGATCCTGTACTGAGCACCAAGGTCCAAACATGGAAAATATAATCATTCCTGGAAAATGGAATCATTGAGTTTGGAAAAGATCTCCAAGGTCATTGAGTCCACCCTGTGCCTGATCCCCACCTTGTCCCCAGCCCAGAGCACTGAGTGCCGCCTCCAGGCCTTCCTTGGGCACCTCCAGGGATGGGCACTCCAAACCTCCCTGGGCAGCCCCTGCCAAGGCCTGAGCTCCCTTTCCATGGGGAAATTCCTGCTGATGTCCACCCTGAGCCTCCCCTGGCAGAGCTTTTCCTCTTGTCCTGTCAACTGGGTTGGAAGAGCAAAATGGAAGTAAAGAAATCCAAAAACCAGTGATTTCTGATGTGAAGAGAAAATTACAAAATCTGATGCCCCTGACAAGATAATATTTGATTAAACTGTTCTGTCAGAACCTTTTTGCTGTATCACTCACCACAGACAGGACTCCTTTTCTTCTACACAACCAGAGGCTCTTTGTATCCAGGCATGAACATGACTCTAGACCAGAACATCAGCTTACTTGAGGCTTCCTTCAAGTAAAGTTAGGAGAAGAGTGAACTCAAGTTTTACACTGATAACAGTAATTACAATAATCTGTGCTTTGACGTTATGACAAAGAACTTGTACCTCAGAACCAACCCCAACTCAGAGTAAAGGTGTGGCAGGGCTAATTCTGGAAATCCAAAAGCTGAACCATTCAGTACAATCACTATTTATTAGCATTTCTACACATCCCAGAGTTTCACGGTCTTTTAATTTCCCACACTGTGTCTGGGTTTCAGAAGACAGCAACATTTTTGTAAAACTGTGTTAGAAAAACCTCAAAAATTTTTTCAGGTTCCCACTCAGGGATTCAAACACAATTTACAAACAGAAATTTCTTTCTATGAATTTCCTGCATGTCTGCATCTGAACAGATGTGTGAAGTACCCTTTTACAGAGAGTGGGAAACTAAAGGCCCAGGGCAGTGAAACCATGTGCTCAGAAACAACAGCAGAGCAGGGGATGAACCCAGGCCTGCAGATTCCTCGGTTTGGGGATCTGATCAGGAACGTGACACTTTCTGAACCACAAGTTTTCATATAAACTCATGCAAAGGGTGTGTAAGGGGACAAGGAAGATGAGAAAGAAGGAACAACATTTCTCCACCATTTATCTTCTCATAGTTTCCTTGTAGAAAAATGTTAACAATTCATGTTTATCAGCTTCCAATTTTCTCCTCCACTTGTCATACTAAGTGAAAACTTGCTGGTTTATTCAAAATATCTGTTAGTTGTTGTGCATTTTCACTTGTTTTGATTCCATTCTCTCTGTCCTCCCCTTAAGAAACAGGAAGGAATAATGCAGGGAGGCAGAGTATTGGGTGTTTTGGGTGAGGGAAAGGGAGAGAGGAATTGTTACCTTGTAAATAACAATGCCAATTAAATGGGCAAGTCAGAATCCTCTCAGAAAAAAAGAGGATGTGAGCAGCTCTGTGGAAAATCATCTCTGTTGGTGAAGTCCTGTGAGGTACCAAGTTTTAGTGTTTCCACAGAACTGGAAGCACCTGCAGTTCTCATGGCTCATTTTGCAGAACAGTCTCTAGGTCAGAGTCGTTGTGTGAGCAAACACTCTATTCCAGATCCATCCTTGAACCCAAATACCGGGAAACGACAGAAGGCTCTCTAACAGTGTTCTTGCAGCAACAACCTGCACCCAAAGCCTGACAGAGCTAAACAAGAGGCAGCCTTGGTACACCAGGTTTTCCTGGGCTGTGCAAGCCTCCCTCTCTCCTGGCTGAGCCCTGCCCTGCAGAGCACCTGGCAGGACCACAGGAGCACTCTGCCTTCTCCAAGCAGGAGCACCCTGAACTCAGCCCAGATCAGACACGCATCTGTAGAACTTCCCATGTTCTCAGGCAGGGAAGGGAAGCCACGAGATGAGTGAGACACATTTCTTGCTTGCTGTGTACAACTTCGCACCCTCCAGAGGCCTTTCAGCATCACATGTTCCCACTTCCAAGAAAGCTCTCAGCTTTGAGAGCAGAGCCTCAGCTCACAGGGCTGTTTCTCTCCTTACTCCTGTAGACAGGCTCACTCATCTAGGTGGTAAATTATTCATGCTAGATGCTCTCAGTCTAGGCCCTGGCATCACATATTGTGTTTAATGTGGCAAAATCAATATATTCTGAAAGCTGTGGTAGTCTGTGGCAAGCTGTGGAATTTTGAATACTTTCTCCAGCTATGTAATTTTGCCAGTTTTGTTCTATTTCAATTAAAAGTAATTTCTGAACAACACACAGTAAATGTTCAGTGATTTGTGAACACCACCACAATAACACCTCCTATTTTACAGGACAGTGGCCTGCAGGAAGGATTGAGGTGTACTGTAGTTAGCCTACTTAATACTGTTAAGTCCAATATAAATTCATGTTTTACTTGCTGGTAATGTCCAAGTATATAGGAGTATCCAAATCAAAACATCAAATCAAATATGTTTCCATAGGTTTGAAAACAATTGGAAATGCTTGCTAAATGTTTAGCAACTGACTGGCATTAAACACTTGAAAAACAATGAAAGCCTCTCTCCTCCAGAAATCAAATTTTAGAAGAGTAAGTTGGCTCAGACCAGCCATGGTGTGTCCAGCAGAACCAGGGCAGTGCCTGTCCCCTGAGCTGGCTCTGCTGGGACACCTCCAGTCCTGTGTCCAGTCCAGGGCCCCTCAGGACAATACAGACCCTGAGGGGCAGGAGCGTGTCCAGGGAAGGGAACGGAGCTGGGAAGGGGCTGGAGCCCCAGGAGAGGCTGAGGGAGCTGGGGAAGGGGCTCAGCCCGGAGAAAAGGAGGCTCAGGGGGGACCTTGTGGCTCTGCACAACTCCCTGACAGGAGGGGGCAGCCGGGGGGGGTCGGGCTCTGCTCCCAGGGAACAGGGACAGGAGGAGAGGGAACGGCCTCAGGCTGGGCCAGGGGAGGCTCAGGTGGGATACTGAGGAAATTCCTCCCAGGAAAGGTTTGTCCAGCCCTGGCACAGCTGCCCAGGGAGGTTTGGAGTCCCCGTCCCTGGAGGGGTTTAACAGCTGCTTGGATGTGGCACTTGGGGACATGGGCTAATGGTGGCCTTGGCAGTGTTAAGGGAACGGTTGGACTTGATGATCTTAAAGGTCTCTTCCAACCTAGATGATTTTATTCTATGATTTCCCCTAATTTCGTTGTGACTACACACATCCCAAAGTATTTGCAGAATCTGGACTTTCCAGAAACAATTTAAATCACTTTAATGCCTCTGTAAGGTGCTGCATGCACCCTTGATACTTACTCTGAACAAGGAGTAAGAGACACCCATTTGTATATCCGATGCAAGACTGGGGGTTTTTGTTTGTAATTAGGTTACTATCTTATTAGATTTCTAAATCCTGCAATAGAATACATACAATACCCTGTCCTAGTCCTCTAATACTTCCATTCCAGCCTAATTTAAAACAACTGTTGTTCCTAGACATTGAGCTAAGTGCAAGGACAAAACCAAATGTTAATGAACCAGTCTCCACATCATCACCAGGAGAGCCCTGGGCTGCTCCAGTGAATCTCAATCCTGTTCCCTTGCAAAGGGCACTCAGAGCATTCATTGACTGTCCCATGACCACCCAGGAGTGGCTGCTCCCCTTTGAGCTGGGATTGCAGCTCCATTATTTAAGGGATGGGAAGGAATGAAATTACAGGCTAGTCACTTCTGTGCTCTACTCCTGCCTGAGACTGATTAACACAAAATTCAATTTCATGCTAATCATCCCAAATCCTCACTACATGTAGTAGGAACAGGTCCTACAGTGCACAGAGAGCTGCAAAAGCCATCTTCTTTCAGAAATTATTGCAGTATTATTCACTGCAAGGCTTTGCTGCTCCTCCCTGCCAGGCTCATTCTCACCTCCACTGCTGTCTCAGACACAGCTACTCCAACCTGGCTGCAGCCAGAGCAGAAAGAAAATTCCCCTCAACAGGAGATGTTGTACAAAGGATGGATAACTCACCACAGGAACAGTCTGTCCTTCATACATAGAGACAAAGTGGATGAATGCCTAAACTCTAGAAAAGCAAAATCCAGGGTTTATTTTAATTTGGAATGGGTTTATTTCAGAACAAGCACCGATTCAGCTGAGTGCCTGCAACACTGCAAGAAACCGGGGTCTCCTCTGCACAGAGCAGAGGTGGGGGGCAATGGACGGGGAAGACAAGATCTGAAGTTCAACAGGGCTGCAGCAGGTGGTCAAAAATAGTTAAAAAGAAAGCACAGCACCCTCCAAGATGGGTTACACTTGGGCCCAGGGACAGCTGGGTAGTCACTGGGAAGTTTAGAGATGTTTTTATTCACAGGCCTGGCTGCAGGAGGAAAGCAGGGGACAGAAAGACCCAGGACATGGCAGATTGTGGCTGCTGAGCACTGGCCAAGCCAATCCTGCCTCTCTGCAGCCCCTGGCTGCTCTGTTCTCCCTCCTTCTCAGACCTTGCAGGTGGTTGATGCTTCCCCTCACTTTGACTTCTATTCTCTTCTTTCAGCAAAGGGTTTTTGGAAGACGAACAGCATCATAATATCTTGGTCTGCCCAGGACCCTCCTCCTCCTCCTCCTCCCTGCTTTGAGCTGGAGAGGGACCACACACCCATCCCTAAGGGATGCCAGCCTCTGCCTGGGCATTCTGGGGAGCAAAAGCTCCATGTCAGTTCTCTGGTAGGACCAGAGACAAAGTTCAGAACTCCTACATGGCTGGCACTCAACACTCCCTCAGCAAGCCTTGGCATTTTGATATGTCAGCCGTAGCCAAGGAAGAACACAGAACATCTCTATACCTTTCTGCAAGTTGTCTTTAACTAGAGCTACTTTTAAATTATAGCCTTACAGATTATTCCAGTTCTTCCCCTGGAAAGAAAAAAATTAAACAGGCGACACATTTTTCATGAGGCAAAAGCATTCCAAAAATTATGAGCACAATTCATTTGAACATGATAATAAACCAAGAGATTTGCTTCAAAGACAGCTAGTAAAAGCAAACCACTCCCAACAGGTCCCAGTGACTGCTTTGCACTGTGCTACCAGGATTCTTAGGAGAAGGCCTGAGCAACACGGGAGGGTTTAAATCCTCTTTGTCACACTGCACCAACAGCCATTTCATGCTCTGCTTCTGCCCTGCCTGCTCCTGCTCACCTGAGGGAACAATGAGAAGTGTTTCTTCAATGATTTATTCAATAAAGATCACTACATTAATCAGATAAATCATTCAAGATATTATTTGTCAATTTTTGCTGCTCACATTGCAAGGAAGAAATTGAGCTCCTGAGAACGTTACAGAGAAAAAGGTTGTGCCTACAAAAAAGCTTTGCCAAATCTTAAGCAGAATATTATTTAGCAACCCCCATGCCCAAAGAGCTCCCACTGCCCAGGGAAAGGCCAGCATAGAGACAAAATAGAGGTTTGCTCTCCAGCATCAAAATGGGGAGAAAATACATATATTTATCTTAAAGGTCGGTTCAGTCATTGAGGAGTTGCCTAGCAACACTTCCTAGCAACACCACTGCAGGAAAACCATGGAGAGCACTCTCCTACAAGTCAATTAGAAATGGTAATTTGTATGGGAAGATCCCACAGTCCGTTCCAATTACAAACAACAATGCTTTCCTCATTGCTATTTTTTTAATTGGAAGCTTTGCAAATTCATCCCTTGCCCCATTTTGCTCTGCTTTTCTTTACTTCTCCTTTCCAGGAAACAAAACTTTACAGCAGCACGGCAACGTTGACAGCATTAGGAGCAACACCTCAAAAGATAAAACAACCCATTCATCTCCACCTCCAAATCAATGATGGGCTTCTTCTCTTCTGCAAAAGCAGCTCAAGAGACACAGCTGGCTCTTCAGGCCCTTCACATGTGGGGCACTGTCAGAGTCCTACAACGAGCTGTAATTCTGGTGCTGTGCTTCCCCAAGTTCACACAGCCCTAGCTGGGGAACTCCTCCTCATCTCTTGGAGCTCAATACAATTAGGGGATGTAGTATTGCATCAGCAAATCACTTCTCTGTGCTGCAGCCTGTAAGCAATGGCAGTAGATAAGAATGGCTTGGGCTTTTAAAAAAAAGTAATTAAAGTGCTTGGTAATTTCATGTAATTTAATGCAATGTGTTCCAAAATGAGATTTGAAAACTAAAAAGCCAGGCAAAGCCTTGAGATGAGAATGATCACCTATTTAAAGCCTTTCATACTTGAATCTGTCAATCTCAGCAATGAAATTAAATGAAAAGAAAGAGGAAAGAAGAAAGTGATCCTGTGTGGGTTGGTGGCTGATCAGGGTTTAAACAGGCTCATTCACTGATATCTCCAATATACAGTAATGACAAAAAATAGATTTCCTGCTGTCAAATGACCATAATTTTCTACTTGTTTACTCTTTCCAGAGCCAAAAAGCTATTCCTACTTAATTGCTTGCAAAAACTGTTATATGCTTTCATTAGGGTTTTTCCTATACACCCCCTCCTTCATATAACTTGCCACTAATTTGAGGGAGGGAGATCACAGAATCCCAGAACGGCTTGGGTTGGAAGGGACCTTAAAACTCATCTCATTCCAACCCCTCTGCCATGGGCAGGAACACCTTCCACTAAACTAGTTTGCTCAGGGATGTTTTCTTCAAACTTTGAAGGAGATAAGGTTCACACAGACCTCACCCATAAACCACAAACTCACAAAACCTCAAAGAATTAGAGGAGTCCCTTCAGAGTCTTAGACTGTGAGCTGTTTTCCCAGCACTGCTCTCCAAAAGCAAACAGCACTGCTGACCTTCATGTGGCCTGGGATGCCCTCACAATGAAGCACCAGTCAACACAAGCAGGGACCACCACTGCTCAAAATCCATTTTGGGAAAGGGAAACAGCTGAAGGTCAGGGCCAGCAGGTACCACAAAAAAGGTGCATTAGGCCATGGTTCATTTGCAGTTTGAACTCTTGGAGCACTAAGCAAGGAGGTAGAAAGAGCATAAGTCCTCTTCATCTGTCCCCCTGCCTCAGACAGGGTCAGCTGGAATCCCCACCATTCCCAAAAAGTGTTTACCCAATGTGACCGTAGCAGCCACCAGTGATGAAGATGCTGCTACCTCCAAAGACAAATCACTTCAGGGCCTCATTAACTTGGCCATTAACAAAAGAGCTTTGTCATATTTTAAGTCCTTCAACATTGCTCAAGACTTTCTTAAAAACCCCCTAAAATCTAATTCTTTCAAGAGATTTTGCATGACACACAGGACACCTGCCAAAACTTTCACAAAAGAATGCTTGCTTTTCCCAGTTTCCAAACCCTGAGGCAACTGGAACCTGTCTCTTTCCCTTGGGACGCATGGTGGGCCGGTACCCAGGGCTGTTTTCTGGTCATCCTCCTACAAAGGACACCCTCAGCTACCAACATCTCCCACAAGGTACAGCTGCTTGGCAGGGGCTAACTCATCTGGGAAACATGACAGGCATGTCTGGAAGTATCCAACTTCAAGTTGAGAAGTGACATTATACCTCCAGCAGCATCAGCTTTATGACACCATTAAGAGAAAGCTTATTAGCCTGTGAAGCCCATGTGGTGAATCTGCAGCCCTCTGGCTGACTACAGCTACCTACTTACTTCAGAAAGCCCACAGCAAAATTATCCAACGGTAGCAGAAGGGGCAATAACCACAACTGTGTGGTTTAATGTGTAGTTTGTCAAAGTTATTTGAACGGTCTGTGCAGCCTTTAGCAAGGAAAAGGTTCCCCACACTTGCCTGAGAGCAATGGATTTGGTAATAAGGTGGATAATCAAAAAGCAGCCCTGCCTCCACAGCAAACACATTTTGATGCTTGGATTTATGTGACAGATCCTGCGTCAGTGAGAGCTGGGAGATGGAGCTGCCTACACCTTCCCTTTCAAGTGAACACAGCAAAAATACCAGGAGCACACTGAGCCTCCAGAGCTGGCTCAGGAGAAGACAAACCAAAGCAGATTAAATGCTGCAACAGCAAAAACATAAATGCAGCAGGTGTGCCAAATCCAAAGAAAAGGGTCTGAGACAAGTACTGCCATTCTCAGGTGAACATGCAGGGAGCGAGGCAGGGATAAATCTCCTCTCTCTTTATCCCCCTCTCAGCCTCCCTAAGGATCAGTGCTCCCCACTGTGGGGCTGGGCTGTGGGGCTGCTCCCCATTCCCCTCACTGCTGCTGCTGCTCAGGGGTGCTGCCCTGCACCTCAGTGTCTCCCAGCTGAGCTCTCCAGGCAGGAATCAGCCCCATGGCACAGATCATTCCAGGGATGAACAGACACAGAGGGGTACCTTGCTCTTTTTTGCCCAAGCACAACTTCCAAAAAGAAAACAAACCACTAAGAGTGAACAAGCAAACCACATTCCCCAGCCTGAGCCACCGACACTCCCTGGATGTGGAACCAACTCTACAGCTCCATGTAGTTAAGAGGTCAAAAGTTACCCGCCATGCCACAATTTGGGATTATGTAAAATCTGTGTCAAGAGGGCAGAGAGCAATTTCTAGCCTTTTACCAACCCTGCATTACTGAAACTGTGTTTGCTCATCTCTGAAAAGGCCAGAGAAGACTTTCACAAAAGAAATGAAAAGGTAAGATTTGAAAGGTAATTTTAGAATTTAAATGAGAAAGTAGTGATTCTACCTTCAGCCCTTCAGGACAGAGAGAAAAGCTTTGGTATAAAGTTAAGTTGGAACCAGCTTGAATCAACTATCAGAAAAAACAGAAAGGGAAAAAAACAGATCAAACCACTTTTCTGCATGAAAAACATTGTCATGCTAAGAGTCCAGAGATCCAAAATTCCCTCCCTCACTGGAACGGGAGGGCAAGTGAAGAGAGAGGAGAGCCCCATTTAATGCTGAAAATTTTCAAAGCAACCAGAAAGGACACTGTAGGGTCATCCCCTGGCAAGATGAAAGTCATCACAGGCTGTGCATCCCAAATCCTTTCTCAGCCGCACTCAGCCACGGCAAGAGCCAACTGCTCCTCTCCTCAGCGGAGTTCGCTGCTCCATCCCGACCCTGCTGCGGTCCAGGGACTCGCCACTGCAGCTTTATCCCTGCTGAGCTGACATGGCTGAACTGGAGCCAAAGAGAGAATGGAGGGGAAAAGGGGGGACAAAGCCAGAGGCCCCCTCAGGGGCAGTGGGATCTCTCCCAGTACCCCCGCTTCACCCCCAAACCTGCTCATTCCCAGAGTCCCCACAGGCACTGCCTCAGCTCCTTCGGGACGCAGCTGTCCATTCTGTTCTGCTTTTTGGGAGTGCAGCAGAGGAATCCTCCTTGTACCCAGCAGAGAAAAGAGGCATAGAATAAAACACCAGTTCAAAGCCTGCCTTTGGTACAAAGGGAAAGAACGCGTGGGAAGAATAACAGGGGGGGCAATTCTGAGGTAAGCCTGGGTCAGTGACAAAATCTGAGCCTCTGGGCAAAGCCTCGAGCTCTCCTGGAGACATCTATCCCGAGTCTCACGTCCATTCTTGTTTCTTCTTGTTTTAAGTTCCCCTTCTGCTGAGAAGCCCAAGTGCCTAACTGGGTATTTGTGGAATACTAATAGCCCCCGTTTGCAATTGAAATGAAGCCAGGCTGCAGCAACAACCACGAAGACAATCCTTTCTGTAAGTCAGGGGGCAGGGATGGGATACAAGCTGCTAAATGTCAAGCAGCAGAGCCGTGGCAAACCCCCAGCGTCTTATTTGAGCACACTGCCACGATGAAAAGGAGCTTTGTCTGTGGATAACCTACAAATTCCCACCTGAGCTTCCCAAAGCTCCTGCATTCAACATGAGTTCATTGGTCATGACATGCTGGTAAAGTCCTCGGCCACATCTTTACTGGCTATAGAAATTTCGTACCATCACCTCGACAGGGAGTCAAAGGGAAAAGGGGAGAGAGAGAGGAAAAGAAACATGTTCGCAATCCCTTTTAATATAGATTGCTCAAAGTCCATGATTCATCCCTTAACCTAAGAATGCAATGGGGGTGCAGGAGGGTGGGTGGAATCTGTCCCTTCTATGCCTAGAAAGTCTTCAGCTTCTAAAAAGTTGTTTTGCTGAAGACTGCACATTTGTCAGGTCCTCTCTTGCCAAAAGAACCACAAGTTCTTTGCAGAAAACAGTCTGACACAACAGTACATGAAGATGGAAAATAGAATTGTAAAAGAAACTTCTTTTCTTTAGCAGATGGCTCAGTTCACCAGCAGGTATTTTGAGAAGCTACTGTCTCCAGGTCTTCATGGAGAGAGAAGAAAGAGTTTAGCACTGGAGAGAGGGAAATCTGAATGCACTTGCAACTGATTCTCTGACTCTTCACTAGCCCGGCAGAAAATGAATCCATCTGTAATTGTCTGGGTTTCCAAACTACAGTGGGGTTTTATTTATGAGTGGAGTCTGTCCCTCAGTGGGGTTTTATTTATGAGTGGAGTCTGTCCCTCTCTCTCACTCACTTTCCCTGTCCATTCCTTGAAAGTATAAAAGAAATAAAAGCAGTGAGTGGGGACCTCCCGGGTCCTGGTGGAGCAACACTTCCATTTGCTCCCAGTCCTTTCTGCAGGCAGTTTGCCTTCACACCAACTTCAGTTACAAGAACACTTCGTGTCAGATGATGGGATGGGCAGGATTGGGGTGGATTCCCCTGCTTGCGACACCAGGCTGCTGCACAGCACTCCCCAGCAAGCCAGGGGAGTTTGGCCTGACACTCCCCGTTCTGTCAAGGAGAGGAGAGGGAGCAAAACTTTCTGCTGTTCAGATTTATCAATTGACACATTTTTCCTCAGAGAAATGAACACGAAGGGAAGGAGTTTTGCAGAGAACATTTTTTGCCTCCTCTGATTGCAGCCTCGTTACCTGTCAGGGTTCAGCATCATTCAGTCAGTATCTTCTCAGAAATTGCTCATGAGCACAAGGTAAGGCCAAGGCAAGCTGAAGTCCCCTCCAAAATTTCAGAACATTAAACTGCATCATCATCATCCATAGGAATACAAATCAGCTTCAACAGTGGCAAAGATGTTCAGCAAGACTGAAGCAGAGGGCACAGCTACCCAAAGATGAAAAGCACCTGGGAGGTGACACAGCAGCATACACGACTGCAGGAAAGCACTGCTGCCCTAGCAGGCAGGGAGAAACCACATTTCCAAATGGCAAACCTCGAAGTGTTCAAACACACTTACACCACAACCACCACACCTCACATGCAAGGGCTGGGGGAAAACCAACTCTGTTCACGCAGCTTTACAGTGCAAAGGACCAGCTGTGTGTGACTCAAGCGATTAGCAACATGCTAATTACACTGCTCTGCACCAGTTTGCACTGGTAGATAGGAGAGAAGACCCATGCTCCATCAGAGCATCCTGCACCACCAGCTCTTATTCCCGAGGGGGAAGTTTAGGAACTGCTTCTGCTGAGAATGTCTTTCCCCACCCCACCCGAAACCACCCCACAAACCCCAGGATTCAGCCACTGCCTGCAGCAGCCTTTCCTACTAAAGACAGTAGGGATTGCTCAGCCAGAGGCTTCAGCAGGTGTGTAGGTGGTTATGGGGAGGGATTTTGCCAGCAGTTATGCAAAATCTTTGCAGGCACCCAAATATTTGTCTAAAAGGCAGGGAAAAAAATTTAAAAAGCATGTTGTACTGTGATGCACTGGCAAATGGTCTTTACCAGTAACACACATCAGAGGTAGGTGCGTGGCTCTGTGCCAGAGGAATACTCCCCACAGAAAGCCATTTCCATCTGCCCTACTTTGGATGTGGTAAATGTGCTGAAGGTAACCACATACCCTGAGGCACCATCGCAACTTGTGTGCCCCAGCACTGGAACATCAGAGCCTTCACTCACAACGACAGGGCACCTTATCTGCAGCTCCTGCTATTGTGCAATCACTGTGGTATCCACATGCAGAGAAAAAGGGAGCTGGTGACTGTAGTGAACATATTTCTTCCCTAATGTATCTCCTTGGAGCACCTCGAGAGTGGCTTAAAGCACAGGTCAAGAAGTCCAAGTGGTTATTACATTGAAGGGATGAGACCTGAAAGGCTCCAGGGATGAGAAATGCCAACTATTGTGATTACCACAAACTGATCTCAAAACAGATACCACGGCAGAGAGAAAAGGATGGGCACAGTCTTCAAAGGACAGACATTTTTCACTGCCTATCAGCAACGGTTCAATTACAGCACCCTGTCTCCCCTGTGTTATAATTACACTTCCAGCTGGGCTCACAGGCAAGGATTTCTCAGAAGTAGTTTCCATTGCAGTGGAAGTGACTGACTCCCACACTGCAAGTCTGAAGGAAAGCACTGGATGGGGACACCTGGTCACGCTGCGGGGACATGGAATTTGATGATCCTGAAGGCCCCTTCCAACTCAAACCACTCTATGATCTTCTAAAGCAAATGAATTTAAACCATAAAATTACATACCTGTGTGCACACCTTGAATAGTTTTTCTGGTGCCAGCCTTGATGCAAGGCCTGCATCCAGGGGTGATGACTTTACAAATTAAAGTATTCAGGTAGCCCAGACACAAAGTAGTCCTTCACCTTCAGGAACTAATAATGTATTTCAGAAAAAGCAGCAGGGAAAGGCCTGGGGCACAAGTCCAGCCAGCACACACATGGATGTCGTGGGTCAGTGTTAACAAACATGACTGAAGCACCTCTATGGCACCACAGAGAAAGCAGGGGAAGGACCACCACACCCATCCCAGTACACTTTGTCCTGCTTAACAGCAATTACCACCAACTGCTGCTATTTCTTACCAAAATGGCCAGCAGATGTGCAGTACCTTAAACAACAAAACGCAAGCCATGCTGTTAAACATCCCTTTACCACCCTTCTGGCTGCAGGAGCCCCACAATTGCCAATCTGATTGCCAAACAACCCAAGGCTCCAGAAGAGAATGAAAAGACGGACAATTTGTACAGAAAAACAGAGCACCCAGCAAATGACAGCACATATCTTACACTCCAAGGCTTGCATCAAAGTTTAGTGATTTTGTGCAAGTCATCTCTGAACTACTGTGTTTGCACCAAAACAAAGCCTTGTTCGACACTGCACTGCTCTCTTCCCACAGACCCTTCCCTACACTGCTCCCTTGCTGCAATACTTGGCATTCCTTGACTTTTTGGCACTCTTTGAAGCTCAGGATTTCACTAATTCATTTCCATGCTTTATTTCTTCTCAGAATTCCTTTGTGAAGCCAGCTCAGGCTCGGGAAGCAGCACTGTGCCAGTGTGTGGCTTTTCCAACCAGGAGCTCGGGTGTGAAATGGGAGAGAGCCCAACCATCCAGATGTTCCCACCCGAGCAGGAATGAGGTGGGAACAGAGCTCACAGGAGAGATGGGGAGCAGCTTTCTGGCCTAGGAGCAGTTTTCCATTCAGTAGGATGAAAACCAATTTCTCCACTCTGGCTCAATTAATTACTGCCACCATCCCCATTTGATTGAGTAGAGGAGATGCTCTAGACTAAGAGGTTTTCTGTCAGAAGTTCACCAGTAAGTGGGGTGAAGACTGTCCCTTGTACCCATGAGGTGCCACTGCCAGGCTGGCTGTCACTGTGCTCCATCATCCCTAGAGCCCACATTACAGAAACCCCCTGTGGGCCAGGCTGGAAGGGACCGCAGAGGGTCACTGGTGCCACCTCCCTGCTCAGGCAGGGCCATCCCAGAGCACAGGGCACAGGATTGTGTCCAGAGGGCTCTGGAATATCCCCGCTGAGGGAGACTCCAGCCCCTCCCTGGGCAGCCTGTTCAGGGCTGGGCAGTGCCCAGGGCAGAAGTTGTGCCTCCTGTGCAGGGGAATTGCTGGGATCGGGCCCTGCCCGTTGCTCTGGTGCCACTGCTGGGCCCCCGGAGCAGAGCCCGGACGCCTGCTGAGGTCCCCTCTCACTCATCTCTTCTCTGACCTCTTCCTTCATCTTCAAGGAACTCACCAACAACCTCCATACACATTTCAGCACCAAGCCGTATTTCAAGGTGATCAACAAAATCCAGGATGTCACCATCCCTAAGTGCCTGGCCACCACCTCTTGGGCTCTTTTCCTTATTCCTGTTAAAACTCAACCACAAACAGCTTCGCAGCTGGGATATCTTTTCCTGCTCATTGTGACCACCATGCAAGTTCTCCAGGGCATCCTCCTCCAGTCCATGGGATTCTGCTCTTCTGGGGCAGAGACAATGGTTTCTGCAGATGGGAGGCACGACCTCAGCAACAAGTCAAGCCAGCTTGTGACTCCATTCAACCAAACAAAATAATATTCTATACCTGTCCTCTGAGGATTTTGTAACAAAGCTTCCAACTGTTGAATCACAGACCATATTCCTGTTTCCTGCCTTCACATTATTAAGCCAGGATATACACAAATTTCTGCTACAAGGAACAGACTCTAAGATTCTCAGAGCTGAGTATTCTATTAATTTGAATTGGGACTAGTTGAGGTAAATTGATTTTTTTAATGCGTTTATCCTCTATAGGGGCTTTTTTTTTTCTCCTTCTTAAATGCTGATTTGCTGAAACTGTGCCTATCCAATACTCATTACTGAAATGCATGGAAAGCTGCCAAAAGAAGCGATGCCTTCTGGACTAAACAAGGGATTTATTACTGAGAAACCACAGTACTGGGTAAAAATCCATCACAAACTTATTGATTTAAACTGATTGTAAGTAATCACACACAATTTATATTAAGTGAAACATACTGCCATCTAATTTAGAGTAAGTGAATGGAATGCTACTACTCTCAATTCTGTTTAAATGCAAACTCTAATTGATACCCAAATATAAATAATTGAGACTTTCAGAAAACATGAATAAAATATTTCGTTATCTCTGTTTATTATGTATCGATACATCATTTTTACCTATTTAAGACATGGTTAGACAGCAATTACTATATTTCAGCAGAGACTTACATGTAAGCCTCAGGGCAAGTTCAATAGAGTGGGACAAGCACAGTGTGGAGAGAAGAATGTGATGTGCGGGATGTAGTTTAAATGACTTCAACTTGCTGTTAATAAAGAAACCTCAAACTCTGCCTACCTTCCACCCCAAATGTGATGAAATCAAGCCACGCATTTTACTCAGACATGGTTCTCTCACCTCCAGAGGAAGCATCTTAGGATGAAAATTGTAAGGCACAAGTTATCACTGCAGCACCACATCTTCCCCCCAAGGTCCATTCAGGGAATTGTGCCTGTCAGCCCCTCTGATATGTCACATAATCGGAACCCAATCCTCAGCAGTATCAGTCAGCCCTGTAACCAATTTTATTTCTAAATAAACACTTGAAGGTATTTGCTGTTCTTTTCAACTGTCAGTGTGTAAATGTTGTCAGGAATTAAAAAAATATAATTAAATCTTCAGAATGTTCTCTCTTATACTCAGAAATTTGTCTACTAATATTTAAGGATGTAAGAACATGTTATGTTTCATTAATAAAACCAATTGTTTACAGCAGGAACACAAGTGTGCCACACTTTCAGTAGTCCATTGGCTCCATGGCTTTTGAAGACCAGAAGCCCACCTCAAACCTTTTCCTATGGCAATTCCTTCTCAGGTAATTTTTAGTTACAGACTGATACCTCATTTCTCAACTGGATCACTTTGTGTCAGATCATAACATGAACAACTTAGAAGAGTCACCCCAAACATTCCCAGTGCAGGTTGGGTTCAGCCAGCTCCTGTCAGCTGTCCCTTTGCAGAGAGGTACATTTCAAGGCAATGTGAATTAAAAGCAGAAAGAAGGTGTTCTGACGCTTTCTGTCAGCTTGAAATTTTTTAAATACTGCTCTAACATATGTTGCACTCGTGAGTTTGAACCTAGTCCTGCAATGAGCTGCATGTAGGTGGAACAGTTGCCCATAACTGGCCTCATTACAACTCAATTAAGTCCATTTGCAGAGTGCATTGCAAGACTGGGCCCTTAGGAATTTCTTGTGCTCCTGGAGCTTATTAAATTGCTGGATAACCTCCACAAGCTCTGCATCGAAACCATAATTTAGCCCTATTTACCTGGTTAGCACAAGCCACCTGGTAGCTGTTATTTTTGCTCAACCAGACACTTCCATGTCTATAAAACTTTCCCTATTTTTATCATAATCTTGCTTTTAACACCAATCCCCCGATCAAACACTGCCAAGTACTCTCTGCTTGTTAGCTGCTCTGAGATGAAGTAATAGGCCCCTGTCATGCTGTGCTGGACAGTGCTAAATTGTACCAGAGGACATCCATGCTCCTCAGGTAGCTGCCAAGAAGAACTTAATTCTAGAGAAGCTGCTATGAGAAACAAACCCTAATTCACAAGCTTAGTTTTTTAAAACAAAGTTATCCACTGCACAGCAACCTGTTTAGCAGAGGCTTTTTGTCTCATGATGTGAACGTTGCCAGGCCATAACAAGTTGTTTCTACACAGCTCAGGAACACCTGACTGACACTTCCACCCAAATGTACCTCCACTGGGTGCAAGCAGCTGAGCTGGTCTGAGGTGCTTGCTTGTCTGGCCAAGTATTTACTCCATAAAACAAAAGAATGGGATGTTCCTGAATCACAGAATCACTCATGTTGGAAGAGACCCATAAGGATGACTCAACTCCCTGCTCTTTGCAGGAGTACCAAAAACTAAACCATATGAAGACACGTCCTCTGGCAGGCTTGGTGCCATGGGCACTTCCCTGGGGAACCTGTTCCAGGGACCAAGCACCCCTCAGCAAAGAGCCTCTTCCCAGTGTCCAATCTCCACTTCCTCATGTCCTCTTGTGGTCACCAGAGCGCGATCGGCACCTCCCGTCCACTGACCCCCGAGGACGGTGCAGCCTGCCAGGAGATCCCCCTCAGCCTTCTCCCATCCAGGCTGACCACGACAAGTGACCTCAGCTGCTTCTTTTAAGTCTTGCCCTAAATAACTTCTATTCCTATTTCAAGAGCCTTGCACTGATGTTTGGAGACAGAGCCCCAGATTGAACACACATTTGTTTGCAGTCCCTGAGCCAGCCACAGCCCAGGGCTGGGCCTCCCAGAACCTGCTGTCAGCTACTCCACTGTTTCTTCAAAGAAGTGAGAGGAATTAGCAAGTTAGAGTGGTAAGTAATAATCCTTTTATTCTGAGGTGTAAGGTTATTTCTTTATTAATAAATAGAAGTAAAACCTCAGTCAGAGATAAACTGTCACATAGGAAGGAAGTGAAAAAGGTTTATTTTCTCAAGGAATGGTTAAGGTTGGAGCAGGCACAACTAGCAATTTTTCTGCTGTGTTTCCCCCACCCCTCTCAGCAGTCTAGCTGTTTCTACCCAAGCTCTAAAGGGAATAACCAAAATTTCAGTCAATGTAATGTCAAAACCCCCCTCAATCCCTAACAATCACATCTTCTATTCGCATCCCTGTGACAGCATCCACACACCCCTCATGTCTACAGCCTGTTACTTTCTGATGGTTGTCCTCTCCTTGCTTAAGCTGCAGCTTTGGATCTCAGGAAAGTGAAATGTTGATATTGAACGTGAAAGAGAAATTCATCTGCGTGATGAGCAGTGATTTGGCATAGAAGCTGTCAAACCATGGAAGTGTCTCACAACTGCCACAGAACAATGAAAATGTTTTTCAAAACCCTGTGACAATTGCAAAGTGAGACAGAAAATGAAGCTGCCTACACCTGCAGACTGCAGTCCCTGTGTGTGAGCACATCAGCCTCTGCTCTGGATTGTACAGCCAGTCTGAGTGGGAACAAGCCCTGTGCATCAATGGCAAAATGGGACAGGCAGACCATTGTGCTTCCCTTTTACCCTGTGCCAAAATAAGTCATTACTGGAGTCCTGGAGGAGATAGGAGAACTGCAGGATCCCAAGTAGCTCCTTGCAAAGGATCAGCCTTGGGCACTCTGTCCCTTTAGGAACAGGGGGAGGTGGCTGGAGCCTCCCACACCATGAGGCCACCCAAAGACAAGCAAAGGCAGGTCAGGCTGGAGAAAGTCTCAGCTCATTTGAAAATCTACTGACCAGCCCAGAGCACAATTCCAGGCTTTTAGAGAATGCAGTCTATATAACAAACATGCTTTTTCAGGAATCAAAATAAAGATGCACATGAATCTTCAAATTCTGCAGAATCCATAAGTACTTAAACTTGCTCACCTGACTGTCAAACAGCAAAACCCTTTCTTTACAGAGAGGATCTACACAGATTCTGTCTTGCCACAATTCTTGAAAAGCTGCTGCTAATTTCAGTGATTCAAACTTTGCCTCACTGCAAACACTTCTTGACTTTATGAAAGCTGAAGATTTATATGCTTTAGACACCTGGAGATTTTCACAGGTCGCCAGGGAACTTGGATGTTGAGCTCTTGCCAGAAGTTTGAACATTTGAGGAGTGAGCACAGGCAAGCAAATATTTGAGCTATTTAGTCTCCCCCAAAGGTACCAAAGCTAAGCACCCAAGTGACTGAACACTTGCAGAAACACAAGATTTTGGGAGGTCACTTGTGTCAGCATGGAGCAGCTATTAAGAGATGTGGGAACATCATCCAACACCTTTCTCTCAGCCTTCAGTGCTTATGAAGGCAGCAAGGCACACCAGGCCTGCAGGGAAGAGCATGATTAGCCTCAGGGCTTTTAATCACTGTTGTGATTTTATATGAAGTCCAAGTGCAAAGGTGGGGCAGGAGGGACATTTAGCAGGGCTGCTTTGAGGCCAGAGAAAATATGAGATTACATTGAGATGGAAGATTGGTATTATCAAATCAATACTGTAAAATAAATACAGCAAATGAGTTCATCCAATTAGCTGAGTGGAGCAAGATCAAAGTGCTGGTGGAACAGAAAGATTGCAAGAGACTAAAATTAAATGTACCCAAAAGAGAGGGGGAAAGAAAACAATCCTCTAAAACAATGGGCTTTGGTGATTATGTACATTTTGAAAACTGAACCTGAGCACGGATGTCATCTTGGAATTTTTGGAGCGTTTATCCCAGAGAGCAAATAGGGACAAGTTTCTCCACAAGTGAAAACACGACAATGCCAAAATTCTGCTTGTTAAACTGCACCTTTGCACTGTAATACGCTGACAAGGAATAAAACCATCCTTGTAACACTGTAGCTGCTTGCAAAAGCTTATTAACTCCTAGCACAGCCCCCTTGTCCTCAGTGAATATTCCAGCAGTCGGATTGAGCAGGGAGCTGTGGAAATAATAACGGAGAAGAGGCGGCAGCCACACTAAGCACAGAACTCGCAGCCGAGGAGGAACAGGAATTTTAGACAGTCCCCAACACTGAAAGGGAAGAACTGAGCTAACATCTCATCAGTCCATGGCCACGTTTGCACGGCACCACGACTCGGTGACCACTGCACACACAAGGAACAGCAAAGCAGACTGCTAAGCAAGAATTCCAAGTAAGCACAGAGGAAAAGGAAAACTCTCCCTGAATGGTTAAGGGGAAGCTAATGAAGACTGATTTATTCATGCATGTATTAAAATTCTCTCCTCACTGAGCATTTCAGCTTTTAAGTTTCACGTGCAGCTTGAAAGCAAGGCAGAAGCCAAAGTGTTGGGAAGAACACCATCTCTTCAGAGGATTAGGAATTAAGTTAACTGCACATTAGAGATAAAATAGTGGAGCGCTTGTTTTTATTCTTAATAATAAACCATAAGGCATTAAGCTACAGAGCACGATTAACTCCTTTCAACTCCTCACTATTACTGCTGAGACAGCAATGTGGTACTTGCACAGAAACACTAAAAAAATACAGAGCGATTAGGTTAAAATTAAGTGAATTTAGGGCAGGCAAAAATGCTACAGTGCAACCCAGAAGGGATAAGTCTTTGTTCCTGTAAAGAGCAGCCTATGCACCTGCAGTGTTAGAATGAATTCCTCAAATGCTAAAATCACTCATGGTTTGAAGTGACCAGCTCTGGAGCTGGATGTGGCCCTCTGTATCCCTCCTCTCCTTCCTAACTCCTGAGTCATCTGCATACTTAAAATATCAACACTGCAGTGGTGCCAGCCAGGCTGGTGACAAGGACGGACTTGGGGAACCACAGGTGAGGGCTTGTCCCCTCCTCCTTTAACAGCTCCACACAGTCTGGAACTTCATGTTTCTGTGACTAGGTTCCCCATCTATAAACTGCTCTTAGCAACATGACAAAATTCCAAAACAAACCAAACAACCAAAGAATATTTTAGTCTGTGAGATACAGAGATACTAAACAAACAGGGGCCACTTTGACCACTAAACAATCAGCTCAACACACACAAGACCAGGACTTACCAGACTCTTGAGAATAAAAACACTCTCCACAAGATGGACAAAGCTCTGTCCTCAGTGTGTACCTGCAAGGCTTCAACTACTCTCCTTGTTCAGTGAGATACTAAATTTATTCAACTGTACCCTGGCCTGGTTTAGGATGGTTGGAGGAGGAGAAGAAACAGAACAAACCTCTCAGCCCCCCTCCCTCCAAGCCTGAGCTGCAGTCTAAGAGCAAACACCTGCACACTTCCTCCCCTACCATCACCTTCCACCTGTGGGAGAAGCTCCCCTGAAAGCTATTGGTTAGAGCATCCATCAAATCCCACCCTAAAGTGCTTCTTTACTGCCTGAACAAACTGCAACCCTTAAACCACTGAAAAAACTCTGGCACCAAAGCCTCTCCCGTTAGGACACAGCTGTACCCTTGTCTTTGCCCAGTCTTGGCTGTTCATACCTGGTTAGTAGGCCACCTTTTCCTGCATTACAGAACCTGGCACAGCTGACTCAGACCCAAAACTAAGCAAATCTAAACAATCCAACAGCTCCACAGGGACAGCTGAGGTCACCCTAGCAAAACACGCAGCAGCTGCTCTGGGGTGAAGCACCCTCCTGCTGTGATAGGCAGCAATTCCTCTTCACCTCCCATTTTTGCAGCTCTATGAGCTCCTAAGCACAGCACCAAACCCTTTCAGCTAGATATGATGTACTGCCTGTGGTGGAAGACAACCCTCAGCCAGGCACACAGGGCTCTGTGAGGAGCTGGAGCTCTGTGGTGGCCTTTAGGCTTTGCCCAAACCAGGGCAGAGTGCCACACGCACACATTCTGTGTGCCAGGCTGGGCCCTGAGGTGTTTGCCACAAAAGCACGCAAGGCAGAATTAGAGCTGACTAAAATTTTCCAGGAAAACATGGAAAAAGGCAATGAACCAAACTGAAAATTCTTCCTGGAATGTACTCTCTCCCAACAACAGGGGCCAGTTCCCCATAGACTCTCAGGCTGCCGGGATTTCACAACATCACAGGCAGAGCAGACACATAAATCACCTGAAGGGCTTTTGGTTTAACTCTACAGCAGCAGCAGCTTTAGGAAAGTTGTGTCTACTGAAGCTGGCAGAACTTTCAAATTCAAGGTCTGTGCACCCTTCAGGGAAAACATGTGAAGGGAGCCTTTGGTCATAATTCAAAGGAAAATACTCTCAGTAGAAACTTCTTTGGGATCCTCTGGACTGATACATGTCAGCATTTTGGGAACCTGACAGTCTGGTTACTGCAAAGACCCAGTTCTTGGCTTAGCAGCCCGGAGGGGCTTGGCTTGCTCTGGAATATGTGCAGGAAAACTGGGATCCACAGAGAGCTTGAACTCTGCTTCCTGAAGCTGGTATGGTCCCAGCTCTCTGTTTGCCCTGTTGGCAAACAGCCTCAGACTGTGGCTGCGCTGGGGCATTAGAAACTATTACTTCACTTTGGGTAAACATTTCAAAATGACATTTCCTGTTTAATCTTTAAAAGTTATCAGGAGAATATCATTCTCCACCCAGAAGAGTGACTTTTCTTGTTTACTGTTTTCATAGATCTGCAGGATAGAGATATAACACAATGGATAATGCACATGAGGAAATTCGGATAATTAGGCTCATTTTGGTACTGGAAAACGTATGTAAATCTGAGTCTCTTACTCAGCTGCACAGGCAAAATAGAGCATCACAACCCCAAAATGGTACCCTTGCCAGACAGCCTGTTCAGCTTTACTGAATCAATCAAAATAGATGGTTTTGCCCTAACTTTTCCCAACACGTATCTAATAAACTCTTCCATACCTGAGACAAATTCAGGAACTCATGGGATTTCTCTGATGTTCAGTGGTGAGAAAGTTTACGATTACCTTCAACAAGTTTTCAGCTACCTACTGGAAGATTCACACATTTCATCAGCCTCTGTCTTTGCAACATTTGCAGGTTCAATAATTCACATTAAAACATTTTTATTTTACGACTGAATCCCTGTTCATTTCCTTTTAGATCTTCTGTTCATCTCCTACTTAGACCGTCCTGCGTCCCTTCCTCCAAAGCATAAACATCCCCACACAAAATCTGCCCCGGGCTAAAGTTATGGCACTGGTTTTTCACATATCAGATATTACAGAGGTGCTAACTCTGTACTTGCCAATAGAAAATCCATCCAAATAATCCACCTGAACTTCCTGAAGACAGCCCCATACCAAAAAGACAAGATAACAGCAAAGCAATCTTCCTTTATAGAGCCAAACCTCAAATCTAGTATTCTCGATAAAAGAATACCCTACAGTTTTAAACTTAATCATCACATTTTGTCTTTTGTCCCCACCAATACATATTTGTGAGGGTCTTTTGCTATCTTGATGAGTTAAGTGTGAAGTTTCCCTGATGGGATACATTTAAAATGAAAATCAAAAGCATGAATCACCAAGTGTAGTGTTGCAGAGCTGTCTTCTTATTTTTCAGTTGGATTCCCAGGTTTGGAAAAGTGCTGAGCTTACACAGCAGAATATTGCAGGCATTTGTATGCAAGGTATATTGGAAGGGAAAGTCAAGGGCATTCTTGGTTTAGCCCTTCAGTGACAGGCAAATTCAGTCCTGCACATTTGGGGAGAAGGTTGTCAAAGGGACTTGCACAAAATCAAAGCCCAGTTTGATCCCATAGTAGTCCAGATGTCAGAATTTCATGGAAACTCATGTAAATGATCAACTAGACAGAGATCCACCTACTCTATGTGAGATTTACTAGAAATAGACTGTTCTCTGTTTCATCAAGTAGTCATGGGACTATTCAGAGCAAGGTTTGCTAAGCCAAAGCTACAGAGACAGGGAACAAGTTGATGGAGTTTAGAATTAGCAGTGATACAGAGCTCTTGCATTCATTACAGGATAATTCTTAAAATCCGATGCCCACTTTGATTGTAATCCCTCCAAATTCAAGATGAAACTAAATAATCCCCAGTACAGACCTACTATATTACTAATGAGCATTAGAAATTGTAACTGGGGGAAAAAATGAACAACCAAAAAGACCATGATGAAACCTCTCATATAGAATTCCTAATAATAGACGGAAAAGTTCTTAAAAAGAGGCAAGGGAGGGAGAGTCTTATCAGAGGAAAAAAAACAAAGGCACAGATTCTCAATATTTCTCTTAAGACAGAAACATACATCAAACCTGAAGCCTCTGGTCTTTTGCTTTGAAATCAAATTTTAAAACATGTAATCATCTGAATAAACACACTACAGAACAATACACACTTAATTTACCGCCTCACAACTGGAGTGAGAACAAATTTTATGTCCAATTCCAGAGTGTGGCTGTATCCCCATGATACCAGAGTTCATGAGTCCCACCATCACAGTAAATGTACACAGCATTAGGGCACACACAATTTCCCGTTCAAAAGTGCTGGAGGTCCTGCTTCTTCCACCCCAGGTGATGCAGCCCAGCCTGGCCAGAAATGAGTGACCACTGCCTGTTCCCGCTGTCCTGCTTCTTCCACCCCAGGTGATGCAGCCCAGCCTGGCCAGAAATGAGTGACCACTGCCTGTTCCCGCTTGCCTGCTTCTTCCACCCCAGGTGATGCAGCCCAGCCTGGCCAGAAATGAGTGACCACTGCCTGTTCCCACTGTCCTGCTGCCCACCCAGCCCCACACGCTGCCTCAGCTGCCGAGTCCCTGTCACAGAATCACAGGATACACCAAGTTGGAAGGGGCCCATTGGGATCATCCAGTCCAGCTCCTACAGTAAAGAGACAAAAAACAGTCACCCCCAAGCTTCAAATATAAGTAATTATTTTGGTTGCAAACCATTAGGCTTTAATATACACTCACAGAATCTGCTGAGTTGGGAGGGACCCACAAGGATCAGAGTTCAACTCGTGCCCTGCACAGCACCATCCCCAAGAGTCACACCATGCCCAGGAGTATTGTCCGAATGTGTCAGGATGGTGTTCAGGAAAAAAAAATTCAAGTCAAACCTGTCAAACGAAACACAATTTAGGTGAAGAAATAAACCCGCAAAGGTTTTCCCTTATGCCCCAGCATCTTGCTTTAAGTTAAAAGTGTGAAATTACACGGGTTACTGGGGAAGAGGTGACAAAGTGAATGTGGGTGACAAAAATTTCTAAAGAGGGAGAGGATTTGTAGGTTTCCTTCCCCTCCCTAAACAAGCTTTTTTTCTGTTAGTTCTTACTTTTAACCAGATTTATGTGGAGCTGCAGCCCACGATAGTGACCTTCCCCCGTTCTTCTGCCGCTGTTTCCAGTTTGTCCTTCCAAGGGCTGAGGGCACCAGGGACCAAAGCCCGGGGCAATCATTCAGAGGTGCTGGCAGAGAAAGAAACGCGTTTGATGACTCATTTTACGGCAAGTAAATGAACACATGTAAACCTCAGTCTGTCGCACCTGCTCCTTTTCCCACTTCATTTTTCCATCACCTCAGGCGACACATGAACTTACAGACGGTGTGGTTTTTTCCAGCCTTGACTTCAACTTGCTGCATTTCTCAAGATGTTTCTCAAGATGCCTTTATCAGAATAACTCCCAACCTGGCTCCCACCCCAGCACCGCGCAGCTCTGACATAGGAAGGGGGAGATGCTGAGGCCTGTGGAGAACTCGAGGCACAGCCTCCCTGTCGCCTCCCCGCAGCCCGGCAGAAGAGCCCCTGACAGGCAGGATCCACCCGAGGGTTAAAACCGCCCAAATGGCCCCAAAAAGTCGATTTTTTTTTCCGCTCGCTATCTCCCTCTAGTGCCGGAGCGCGCGGCCGCGGCGCCATCTTGGGCGGGCTTTCCCTCTCCCACACTGCCCTCTGCAGCTCCATCTCGGGCTGCACCTGCGGGAGCCGAGGAGAAAAAACATAAAATAATATAATATGATATAAAGAGTCCTTCCTTATATTAGCGGGGGGTCCTTCCAGTCAGGACGGACTGCTCAGGGCAGACCCACGTTGTTTCCCGGTACACCAGTGCCTCACAAGCCTGGCTGCCTCAGCACCAGCACAGGGTCTCTTGTGAGCATCTGACAAGAATCTCTCATTTTCTCCCACAAAAATGCCAAATTCAGGTGGTATCAAATTGCACTAAAGATGCTCCACCAGTTCCTGCAAGCACATCAGCATCAGCCGTGTTTTGGTCCGGTCTGGGACAGGTGCCCCAGAGGGCAGGGCTGGCCCACACAGGCACCAACACCTGCCTGCCCCGGCTGTATTTTGTTAAAGAGATTCTTCAAAGCGACAGATTAGTACATTGCTGTAGTAGTCAGTGATGTATTTACTGCTGCAAAGCTCCAGATGCTCTGTAAGCCACAATGATACAGTTAAGTGGAAAATGAGTCATTTAAAACCATAATGACTATCATAGCATGACTCTGCTGACAACAAGCCCCAGCGATAACGCTGCGAGGTGGATGAGATGTGTGTGCTCGGGCTGCCAGCCACAGAATCACAGAATCACAGAATCGACTAGACTGGAAAAGACCTTTGAGTCCATTGAGTCCAACCTATGACCCGACACCACCTTGTCACCCAGACCATGGCACTGAGTGTCACATCCAGTCTTTTCTTGAACACCTCTGGGGACAGTGACTCCACCACCTCCCTGGGCAGCCCCTTCCAATGCCCAATCACTCTTTCTGTGAAGCTCTGCCATGGGGGCAGGTGCTGCTACTGGAAGCCCTCCCAGTATTGGGGTGCTGAGGTGCCCCTGTCCTCCCTGGGGTGTGTGGGTATGAGCCCCCATCTCCTCAGCGCAGTTCCTCACCTCACTGCTGCTCGGATCATGGAAACCCCTGTCGTTATCATGGAACCCACTGCTGTGCCACCCAGGTGAGCAGTGCTGGCTCCCCAGGTTCCAGCTGTGAGGCGGCAGAGCTCCCTTCTCTTCAGAGCAGCCCTGAGTTCACACTGCAGTGTCTTGGCACCAGCTGGGGACTGGCTCCTCTCGGACACCCCAGCTGGGACCCTGTGGACACAGCCATGTCCAGTACTTGCTGTGGGCAGTGTGGGGATGGGCGGTGTGAGGAGGGAGAGGAAAGCTCCACCAGTCCCCTCCTCTGGCCAGAGAGCAACCAGAGCCATGTGGGCTGTGCTTTGCTGCTCCTCGGGCCATGCGTCCCTCGGGAGAGTCAGGAGAGCAGCACCAGCACCAGGGCAAGGTTGGCTCCCCACTCACGTGGCAGAGGCAACGAGGGTAGCAAAGGAAAAAACAGGGCCAAGCTTTCTGCTGGTATGATGCAGACAGCTCTGGTGATTTTCAATAAGCCATTTTAATCGATGTCCTTAGAAAATCTGGCATTAATTTCCTTCCCCATCCCCAAATGAAGCAATTCTCTTGCTTAGTCCTTGGCTACTCCTTTCAAAAGCCAGGTAATGGGAAAAACAGATAGATGTACTGAGACTTTGAGGAGGTCATAGAATAGAATCATAAAATCTCCTGAGTTGGAAGGGACCCACAAGGATCATTGAGTCCAACTCCTTGAGCTGACATACACTAACTCATTCTGTGTCTTCTATTTGCTATAGAGAAACATCTTTTATTCCCTCAACACAAGCGATGTGCTTTGTTGCTGGACTGTAGCACCATGCAATTTATGCCTAACTCTCCAAAATACAATTGCCTTTATCGAGCTGAATGCTCTGGGTACAGACCACTTCTAGTCCCTCGTATTAAATGTGATAAAGTAAGGTCACTCCTCTGACAGCCTCTGCATCGAGCAGCATCTGCCACTGCACCTCTGGGATTTCTGTCACTTACGCAGGGGAACAGGAGAGCTCCTCATGGAGCAGACTTTCATAGAAATAATTTACAGCTACATTCACCTTGCCCAGAACAGCAGAGCCGTCCCGTCTTCAGCACAGCCTACTAGTGTTTCAGGCTCTCTTTAACCACCCTCTTGTGGTACTGCTGCAGAACAACATCTTTTTTAACAGGCTAAAATAAATCCAGTTCTGCTTCACTGTTCTAGGATTAACGGAGACAAAACTTTCCATTTGGAGGGCAATAACTAGACATTTTTTTATACCCCCCCCCGTTTTTTTTAATCAAATAAGCTCCAAACACATCATGTTTGCTCCGAATACGCTGAGGGCCCAAAATAGGGACTACTGAAAATCCTTAGAAGTTTATACTTGCATTTTTAGTTGTCTGTAAAAGGAAAAAAAAAAAATCCACGATTTTGATGGTAATGGAATTTCTGCTGCATAAAAACAACCCCCCACAACAGCACTGATTCAATGGAACCTATTAAAGGGCTTTGAAGATGCAAACCAAAAGATTCATTTCATAAACATATTGTGTATTTGATAGGTAATATCTTTATGCAATGAGCTGATTCAATTATGCTGATTCAATTCTCATTTAATTATTTTCTTGTCTTGAAACAAAGATGATTGTACCGGGGTGGATGGCTCGATTTCTAGGCCTAAATGCAAGTTTTTCAATAGAGAAACATATAAATTCAACCAAGAAAAATGCTGCACTCAGAGTGAGTTTCAGTACTGAGCAATTATGATGATCAAACAAGCCACATTAGGTGGTAAAATACAACAAATCTGCCCTTAGTAACCAGAATGACCACAGGCCTTATCAGCTTGAGTCAATACTTGAGCTACCTATCAATAAATAGGTAAAACCCATTCCTTCACAGATAAGTTTAGCAGTCTGAGATGCCACAAGTTGTTAATATGGATGGTTAAAAATACTTTCTAAAACCAAAAGAGCAACCCAGAAATTCCTCATCTCCTACCACCCCTGACTCTGCAATTTACCTGATTCAGGCTTTTTTCTGTTCTGCAGTGACTCGGACAATAACCCAGCTGCCCTGGGTGACGCCGGAGATCACTCAGGCAGTAGGTGCCTGGTATTACACTGGTGAGTCTGTGTTTTGTGTTCCCAGCAGCCCTTTTCCTATTTATAAAATGGGGATAATGCTATAGTGAGGTCTGCATTACCAGACCAGCAGAGGAAACATCAGATGGCAGCAAGACAGATGTGTGAGATAGTAGGGTGGCACCAGGATTTCATACTCTGCTCCTGGCTGGATCGAGCTTCATCCCTGGTATTGTACCTGACAGCACGTGTGCATTTTGATGTCTATAAATACCTGTGTTTCTGTATGCAGCCTCACAGAGCACAAATGAGGAGGGGGATATATTTTATGACCAGGAAATATCTTTGTGTTAACACGATTTCAGTTGCAAGATACCAGTGGAAAAAGAAAGGGGTGTGACCCCAACAGATGCCAGCTGGGAACTTCTACCCTGCCCACAGGCACAAGCAGTCCAAGCCCCTCCAGCTGGAGACAGGGCACAGGGAGAACAGTCTGTCCTCACATGCAGCCCTGGTTCTCCTTTGCTAGCAAAAATGTGGAGTTTTTTATACAGGTTTCCATGGCTAATTCACTGAAGCCTTCAGTTTTAGTATGACTAAAGGATTTTTTTGCATTATAGCAGCACTGGGCAATGCTCAGTTGCCCCAGTCAGGGCACCAAACATCATGCATTAAGAGACAGACTGTCCCCCAAAGAGCTGCATGTAAGGAATGGCCAGGACTGGGTTTTTACATGCGCAGGAAGGATCTGGTGGGACTGGGACATCAACAGGGCAGGAGGCAGTCCCACCACTTGTTCGCATGTAATTCTCAAGCAGCTAAGTTTGAGGCCAGCCTCCATCCAGAGTTAAGGCAAAGTCACATTCCAAAGGCAACTCAGGCCATTTAAGCTGGGATCCTGCTCCAAATCACCTTCTGAAGATAAGCACGGGTATACCCCAAAGCTGGCAGGTGGAGTCCAAAGAAGGAAGTTGGTTTATCCAGGTGGGACTTAACCAAGTCACTGTGGGAATAACAAAACCCTGTGTAATTGGAGTCTTTGGTCTCTGTTTGAACCACAGCTCACTCTTCTTCCTTGCCATAAACCAAGCAGCGAGGCAAGGAGCTCCTCTAAGTACAACAGCACTACTCTGTTACCTTGGTCCATGCCCCAGTGCCTTTCAGCAGAGTCACCTGCATGTGGGAAGCAGTAATTAGAGTTCAAATCAGCCAGAACCACATGAAACATTTCCTCAGCGAGGCACAGCCACAGCAAATGAAAATACTTGCAGTAAAATCCTCCCCAACCTCCACCTGCCTATCGTCCTGTCCAGCAAGGACTACAGTTTTCATGAGCTCCTACAGGCAAACGTAAAAAGGAACAACAATATAAGATGTCTATGACTTCTGGAAAAAAAAAAATCTGCAGTGTTTATTGCTGCCTATAATAGACTTAGCTGTCATAGGCCACAAAAGAGGACAGGACTAGCAAAGAGAGCAGGAGTAAGGTATGAAAAGCAGAAAACTAAGCTACAGCTAGGTCTTAGTAAGGAAAACCTTAGAAGGTTAAAAGAACAAAATAGAGGAAGTTAAAAAAGAAAGGACCAAGCATGACATAAAATGAACAATGTATTGTGAGACAAATGCTAGGACTGTTTTCAAAGATTCCTTTCCTATACACTGTAGTTGGCATCTCAGCTGGTGATAGGAAGCTGCTAAGTGGAAAATTAGTTGGAATTTGGGAAGGTGGGACTTTAAAACCTAAAGCAAAGTCCTGGGTGCTGTAAGCACACTGAGGGTTTTCTATGATCAAAATCTCACACAACGTACAGAATTAATACCCTTATGACTCACTTCATTCCCACAGATGGTATCTGGCATGGTCTTTAAATGAAATTCATTTCTTAAACACAAGTGCATTCAAAAATAGAAGATTTAAGACAAATGTCCGGAATGGAAAACCCTTCAAAAAAGATCAAATTGTCCATACCTGCAAGCTAACATCCCTATATCAAACTTCTGAAAAGCAGTGAATGCACCTGAAGAAGTTTAAAAGCATTAAAAATCTTGTTTCAACTCTTACTGTACCTTTCAGGCATATTCCTCTGAGCATCACCAGTACAAGAAGACTTGACACACGGATCTTCAAAGGCGTGGAGCACTTAAATTGGATTGAATTCAAAGGGACTGAAATGCCTCGATGCTTTCTGGGACTCTGGGAGTGAGGGCTCATTGGCTTAATTGGGAATTAAGGACCATCAGCAAGAGTTTGCTCAGCACTGGGGAGGACAAGGATCATCGTCTGGACAATCAAGACCACGTTTCTTCCCCCTGAAGATGCTGCCAGAGCTGTCAGGCTCCTCTAACAAGGATGAGATGAGCCTGGAAGATGATGCTCTCAATCAGACCCTGTCTCGTGGGGCCTCTCACACTTGCTCCAGAAGTTACATCCTTCTGTGGCCATCCAGACCTGCCTTCCTTCAGTAACTTAGAGTTTTAATGATGTGCATCCAGAAGACCAAGGTTATGGTCTAATTAGAATCTAATCCAAGTAGGGTGTTACTATATTGTAAAGAATCTGGACAAGCCAAGGATCTGGTCTGCTTTTTGTTCCTTTTTGCCTGATTGCTCTAACAATTTCAGTAAGATGGCTTATAAAAGCTTGCCATTTCCTTTGCAGTTCTTCCAGCTATTCCTTCTGAACAAAACCCGACTGGTGGGAAAAAGGACTTCCTCCCCATAGCAACGATGGGGTACTGCACACAAAGAAGCACCTAGCAGTTTAGTTCACATTTTTTAATAACATGGCACAATTTACATTACACAAGTCTTCGCTGAGGAGGAAACATGCTGAAGATTGAGAGCCGCTTCACTTTTCTGTTCACATAGGATCTAGAAAGGACTTTATTACATACAGGATAAACAGCAAAAAGGTTTGTATATAACAATCTCTTTACAATACTGAAAGCTACCACTACGGTTCCAGTGTACATATTCCTCAGGGTTGGGATTTTTTTGTATTTTTCCTTTTGTTCGTAAAAAAAAAAAAAAAAAGAAAAAAGAAAAAAGAAAAAAAAATTTTTGCCAAACTACATCTGGAGTTCACAAAATCTGAAGCTCACAACTAAACCTTCAGTTGACTACTAAAATAGATCTCTGATCATTAGAAACAACTGTCTGTAGTTAACTTTTTTCTTTTTTTTCTTTTTTTTTGCCAAAACAGGGTAACAACTTCAGATAGCACTTTAATACACTAGAAGACCAATGGAACTAATTTTATTTCATACATATATTTTACAGTCCAGTAGACAAGATATTGAATTCTCTCTGATAAAGTCATATTCTCTCCAAATATTTAGACAAGAAACTTAACGCATTATAAAAAAGTGTGTTATGAAAAGACAGATTTCAGAAGATTGATGCATATTTTTAAAAAGGACCAGGTTCTTCATGTTATTTCATGTCTTCTATGATTAGGAACAACAAGGCTGACCTGTTAACTATTCACAGACTTTATTACCAACTGAAATACAATAAATTGCATTATGAAATCTGCAACGGAGTTCATTAATTAAACTACTGATCCACAGTGAAAACATATCCATCATTTAGAAAAGTATTTGCTTTCTTGTAGGATTTGTTTCAATGTACCTAAAAATCACTTAACACAAAAAAAATGTGTGTACAGATAAAAATGACACACAGGCAATAAAACCAGACATGAATGGCTATAAGCAGATGTTCTTCCCAAAATAAATTTGACACGTTAAGTGACAAAAGTTCTGGAAAATATCCAGCATTTGATTATTACCATTTAACCCAGATTAATATGACTGAAACCCAATCTGCCATGACTCCATATCAGTGACTACAGAGCACTAACCCTGACATCATCCAAGGGACACACGAGCTCCAGTGACCTCAGCAGCCTGATGCAGGGCTTCACACAGAGAATTACACCTCTGAAGGGCTGTTTCTTCATCAAAACAAGAGAAATAGGCTTCCATTATAAATGAGCTTGTTCAGGGAAAATATGACTTTAATTATGTTGTGTGTTGAAAAGGCTCCTTTGAGTTATAAAGGCTTTTGTGAAAAGCCTTACAATTCATTGCATAGTTGAAGGGGTTTAGCTGTCTATAACAATATAAGTAACACAGCATAAGCAGACTGTGTTGATCAATATTAAGTTTGCAAATAGCACAGTTTAAGAAGTATTAATGTATTATGTTACTTAATTTTATCTATTTACATTTGTACAAAGTAAAGCTTTCATCTTACCCTTTTTGCATATATGAACCATTAATCCATGAAGCAATCTTTTTACATAAATATCTACAATTGACTTCACTTCTGGTTTGAAAGAGCTTTGTAGGGTTGACATTGGTGGTGGCTTGTTTCTAGTCAAATCACTCAGATTGATGTCTTGTTCTTCAGTTCAAATTTTGAAATTTTTAAACTAAAAATAAAATAGAGTAGGAGACACGAGGAACATATGGACTTGGCTAAAAGATCTGGAAAATTTCAACATATAATATACAAAAAAAATCATTTCAAAATCTTTGCACTCAGGTCTATACATATTGTACAGTGGGTCACATCCCCAGTCTGTATCAATGACTAGTAAGAAGGTCTTTATATTACGTTCATTTACAAGGTTTTTGTCCCTCTCGCTCTGATTTTCATTGAGTCTCACTCTGCTTATCGAGCTTCGATGTCCTTGAGGGTGTGAGAGGGAGGCCTCTCTCTCATCTCTGTGGACAGAGGAGTAGTCCTTCTGGGAGAGCCGGGCCGAGGGCCCAGCGTGGAGATAAGAGGTGGAGGGGCACTGAGAGCTGCTGTGGGGGGAGTTTTATTGAGGAGGCCGTTCTGGTGTCCTGTGGGGGGACTGACGCGGGGGTAGTGCATGCTGGGCAGTCCTGGCGTGAGGAGGCCGGGGTGGGGCAGGTGCCCGTCCAGGGCGGCGGGGTGCACCGAGTGCAGGCGCGCGTGCTCGTAGTCCTCGCGGAGCATGTGCAGCCGCTCCCGCTCGTCCAGGTGGGTGCCCCTCTCGTGCTCCCGGCGTGGGTCCACGGACAGAGGGTGGTGGTGGTGGTGGTGGTGGTTGTAGTCGTGAGGTTCCCGATCCCTGAATGACCTGTCTGCTTCATACAACCTTGGCGTAGAGAGGCGATGGAGGGGGTCATTTCTTAGCAAAAAGTCTCTGCCCAGGGGGTCTCTTCGATGAATATCCAGCTCTCTGTAGGGATCTCTCAAGGGATCTCTCATTGGATCCCAGTGGAAAGAAGGATAGGGGAAACGTTCTCCACCAGGAATTGGGCTAATTCCCATAAAAGGCGTCATCATGCGAGTCCTATCCAGGCCACTGATGCTGTTCATGTGATGTATACCAGTCACACCTACAGTCATGGGCATAGACACTAAAGGACTTGGATGGACGTTGGATGTGGATATAGGTGGTGGCTGATCAGATGACCTATGAGTCTGAGGTCCCTCAGGCTGAACATCATGGTCTTCCTTTCGCTCTTCCTTCACCTTGACTTCGTTGCTTTTCTTCGGGTTATCGTACACCGGCTCGTTCTTTCTGTCGGCCTCGCGGTTGGAAGTGCTGTTAGGCCTGGTGCTCTCCACAACGGGGGGCCTGGCATAGGGCGAAGGAACCCTGGGCATTTGCTTAGACTCTTCCACCACTCGGCTTTCATGGCTCAGGCCTTCTTTCTCCGAAACGTAGTTGTCCTTCACCTTGTGCTCTTCAACATTAATTTCCTTCCGAGATTCGGAGTGATCCCTTTCTCGTTCTTTGGGTTTCTCTTTTTCTCGAACCTCGGGATTCAGATGGCTCCTGATCTGCTCACTTGAGCTGCGGTTATGTCCGAGGGAGTTTACTGGATGGATAGGTGCTGGCGAAGGATGGCTGGAGTGTCTTTTCTCAATGCTCTCCCTACAAAAAAGAGAAGTGTGAAATGAAGGCATGAGAAGCTCTGCAAAGAAAACAAAGCATCAGAGTGCCTGGCTTTCTACTCGTGGCTTTGCAGAGAGCTGCTGACGTGCACCAGGAATGCACTGTGCCTCTGGCACACCCAAAACTCCGGAAGAACATCCCATCTCTAAACTTGGCCTATTCTGTTCTCTCGTCCCAGCAGCAGATCTCCAAAGCTGCTCTGTGAATAATCTGATTGAGATCTCAAACACTGAAGTCCACAGAAGGCTCCCATGGGAATCTAGCTCTAGGACGTACATTTCTAAGACAGCGGCCTTAAATGTTTGCAAAGAAGAGAGAGAAAAGTAAAAACATACTAATTTCATCCAAAAAGTGAGGCAATTAAATCCGAATTACATGGTTAATAGTATTCTACCTACTTCTTCCATTGAGAATACATTTGGGAAAATAGATTACTCTTTTTCCAAATGACTTTTAAAAATATTTCCAGACCTATGTACACTACTAATTTCTGTCCTCTATTCTCTTCAAATGTCTAGCTTTTCAATTTACTCCTCACAGTTCAACTAACTTCAAACTGAGACAAAAGCCTTTCAAGAAGCCAGTCCTGATGGTGCCAAGCCACCTCTCTGACAGGAAGGCACTTCCATAAGCGTGCAGTGACCCTCAGTGCAAGTGTTTAGCAGAGCTGCCCATCACACAGACTATGTGCTGACCTCCTCAGCAGAGATCAGTCTGCTCTGTCTGTCCATCCTTCAGACTGGCTCTGAAAACATTCTTGGAGTCAGCTGCTCCTCAGATGACCAACCCTTCCCATTTCTAGGTTAAAACAAGCAGAGCAGGGACAGGGCCAATGCTACAGAGTCAGAAAATACTGTGACTTAATTCCATCTTTCAAGCCTAGTTATGGTGCACAGAAGATTAGGAAATTATTGTCTGGCAGTGAACAGAAATCTAAATATGGAAATGGGTTCCATACCAATTATTTTCAGGAAGTACTGTTGACCAGGAGTTGTTATGGGCAATGCTAAGTGAAAAAGCTTTCCCATTTAAAACTAATCAAATTCACAAGGTGAATCTAATCCCTCAGTTCCAATGATTTTAACCTCTTAGTAATTTCAATTGACCTCTAAGTTGGAGTCTCTCCATAAAGACAGCTCCACATAGTCAGTGCTGGACACGTGCTGTTTGCTGAGCATGGAAATTCTGTTCCATGTGGGATGAGGGACAATGTGCTGTTTAAGGCAAAAATTATTATGGCCATAAACTAAAACACAAGAAGTTCCACCTCAACATAAGAAAGAACTTCTTTCCACTGAGGGTGGCAGAGCACTGGAACAGGATGCCCAGGGAGGTCTCTCTGAAGACAAAAACCCACCTGGGCACGTTCCTGTGTCACCTGCTCTGGGTGGCCCTGCCTCAGCAGGGGGTTGGAGTAGGTGATCTCCAGAGGTCCCTTCCAACCCCAGCTATTCTGGGATTCTGTGGAAAGGGTAAGCAATGAGGCCTCCCCTCAGCTCCAGCTTGACAGGGTGTCTCTCTGGGTGCTGGTGTCACCTGAAGGCTGAGATGACCAGCAGGTGACACTGGACAAGATGAACAGTACTGGCTGCTGAAGGGCAGCTCGGAGGGTGATTCCAAGGTGGGCACTTGCTCCTTCACCTACACAACTTCTGCTACTTTTTTTGCTGAACTGTGTTAAGATTTGTACCTCTAGGTACTTTTGAACAATGAAACTGCAGCAAATGCAGAAAAAATGCCTGGGAGAAGGAAACTCTCATTATAATCTCACCAGATGCATCTTTTTCTGTGTGTAGACTGAACTGTTGAAACTGCCATTTCATAGGCCAAGACAGAGCATCTGATACCAGCCCTGCCAATCTGCACTGCCCAACAATTCACTGCTTGGGATCAGGGGCTGCCTCGATTGACTGGGACCTGAACAGTCTGGAAATCACATCCTGGCTCTAATTTCCCTCCACTTGCTTTCCACCAAGAGTTGAAGCATTTGATTTAACAGCTTCCAGATCTGGACACAGGGAGATCAAGTCAAGACACTCCAGTGAAGGATTCTCAACCTGAAAGCTCAATTCTTTGACTTTGCTGGGAAAACACTGGCTCATGGGCTCTGCAATACCTAATCTTTTATCTATTTTGCTCATGGGACTAGTTCAGGAGGCGCCCTTAATTGTTTTATTTCCCTAGGAAAGCTCATTCAGTTCTTTTGCTGATATTTAATCAATTTTCCATATAATTGATGTACTTGAAATGACATAAAATTTAGAGAAAATAACAGGCATTTTATGTAATTAAGGAAAAATGTATGTGCAACCAAAATAACAAATTCCTTTGCCGATGTAATTGTATTCAATGACAGTGTTGGTAACATCTCAAGAGGCTCCTGATTATCCAGATCATTTAAATGAACTGCATGTAGTCCAGTGGACAGAGAAGGAATAACTTTTTAATCCTCAAATTTGCCAAGAGCTCCTTAGGTTGATAATACGAGAACACCTCTAAGCCACTGCCTCCACAAAGAAGAAATTTAAGATCACCTTATCCAATGAACTTATTACTAAGTAAGAGAAGTTTTGAGGCTGTGTGCCACACTGAAAAATACTGAATTTCTTATGTGGAGCAGTGTGCCTCATTTATATTGATTAAAAGATCAATAGATTCTTGGTTGGTTTGGTTTAATGCTCTAGGATTACAGACCCTTAAATGCCATTATTATTATACTGGAAGTGTTCAGTGACATCTTTTAAACAAAATACCACTGAGAAGGAACAAATCCTGCTTTTCACATTTGCTATTTTTACTGATTTTTTTCCTAATGTTGGGCTGGAATAAGGGAGTCCTTAAAAAAACCCCTCCACAACTGCAATCGATCACAGAATCATAGAATCCCCTGGGTTGGAAGGGACACGTAATGTTCCAGGAGCACTCAGGGCTCTGCAGTGTCACTCCCAGCCAGGAAAGGGTCACTGCTGCAGTTCTGTACTGTCTGGGCTGTCTCGAGGGATTCACCTCTCCCAGTCTGGCTGGGAGGGGCTGCGGTGCACAGGCCATAAGCTGATCCAAGCGGAGTCACCAGGGATCTCCACCCTATCTAACACCAACCTTAGGTGTTAGACCTGAGGGCCAAGCTCAGAGGGGCTTCTGAGGGACCTTTCCAGTGCAGACAGGAGTTGAGATCAATGCTTCTGGCTACCTGGCCCATTTTGGGCCGATAAAGTTCCACCCTTGATGACCAGATGATTTTGGGATGAAATCAAACCCCTGGGTGTGACTCCCAGCTCTTCCTGCTTGAGCAAATTAATTAATAATAGGTAACAAAGCTTGAGACCTCAACTAGAAAGCTCTGTGCTCACCCTGCTGGGTGCCGCTGAATGTTAAGGAAGAGGTAGGGGAGGTTCTCAGCTCCTCCAGAGAGTCTCTCCACAGGGAGCACAGCTCTGGGATGGATTCTCAGCCTCTCCTCAAACAGGCCAGGTGTGGACATGCTGCAAAGTGCAATGACCCAGCCCACAGAGCCGGGCACACGGCAGCGCTGCAGGGGTGAAACCAGGACTGCACTCACTGCAAGCTGGAATTGTGCACAAGTATGAGGGATGGATGATACTTATTGCTAAGCTCTCAAATTACTGAAAATAAATATGCTCTGAGCTCTGATATGGAGTTCAGGCAATGCCAAAGCAGCTTGCAAAGAATGTTTTCAGTAAGGGATTTTCTTCAGCAGGAACACTTCATCAGAAAACAACAAAACAGCAACCAAAATAATCACATAATTCTACAGGCTACCCAGATCATAGTAACTAAAATGCTTTGCCATTCAAGCCAGTAGAGTTACCCACATGCTTGAGCCTTTTGCAGGACAGAAACCCCAATTTGTAACAGCGATTTCTTTTGAAGCATTAACATTAGACATGAAAATAATGAAGCTATGCTACCAAACAGAAAATATTCCAAATGGAAAATGCAGGTGAAAAGATCTGTAGTTCGCCTTTCTTTTAGAACAACGTAGAAAAGCTCTTACATGTAGTTTTAGAATATCTAATGTGTTAGCATAACTTCTTTTAGAAAAGGCTACTGATGCATATATTTGGGTTAGTGGCAGAGAAGTCAGAAAAGCACATCTCCTAAATACTGTTTTAGGTTAAAATATTAGACATAAATAGCCATTATGTAGTAAAGTAATGTCCAAACTTAACAGGAAAGCCATCAAGCCACAACTGAAAAAGCTGAAATCAGCCTTGCTATATTTTTCAAGGAAGGCATGACACTTGCTGAATGGCAAATTCTTATAAATTTGGTACTTCAGTGTTAAGAGGAATTGTTACTGTGTTAACTGAATAATGGGAACAGTCCTGACAAAAAAAAATATGACCAGGTTTTACTTTCCATTAACCCTTCCCAGCCTGGACATGTGAGCATGCAAGTCCATGTAAAACACTGAATAAAAGCTGTGCTTGACGGTGTGTAACAGCAGTGCAAGTGTAGGGGCTTTTCTGAGGGGAAATAAGGTGCTTTTCATGAACTGCATGCTCTGAAGCTTGCTGCGGTTTTGGCACACGCCATTCCCGGTGCATTTTAGTGTTCTCATCTCACACCTTTATCACTCTGGTCAGGCCGTTTTTGAGCAGGGAGGAAGCATTACTTGTTTTGCATACAAGGTCTGATTTATGGAGTTCTTTAAGTATTTGGAGGTGCAGATAAGCATCTGATGGACTTCATAAACCTTTTTTCCATGCTGTCAGGCACTATCTCCATGTTAACCCTTCAAGAGACCTATGACAATGTGACCCACAAGGTAACAGTGGGTGAGTCTGATTCTAGTCCCACTTGACACTGCCTGAAGTGTGCTCCAGCAAACCTCCTTCAGGTGAAGCGTGAGGTGCAAGTGCCAAGAGAAACCTTGCAGAGGGAAACACCTGAGCTGGAAACCTGCCTCTTCCGTGGTGCCACCCTGGGGACAGCTCCAGGTGTGCCTCTGGTGAAGCTCTGGGTTCACAACGTGCCAGGCTGGGGAGGGTTAAAAGCGGAACGGAGCCCCAAGCTTTGAACTAGACAATTCTTGGAAGTGTTCTTTCGTACCTTTCTTTGTCATCTTTACTAACAGATGAGTCTCGTTTATCTACATCTCTATCTCTGTCATGAGCTGCAGCAGATGAACTGCGCTCCAGCTCTCCTGGCTTCAGCCAGGGCGGAGGGGTCGGGAACGAAGGAGGAGTTCGGTGCAGTCGGTTCCAGGGCTCGTGAGGGTTGCTAAAGCTCTGCATACTGGGGCCATCCTTGTGGCCGAACATTGAGTTGGGTGCTGAAATGGTGAAGTGGAAAACAAAAAGGTTTAAGAAAAAGGTATGCTCTAGTGAAGGTACTTACCAAAACAACTTTTACAGCACTCAGAGTTAAAATGAATACATATTATTGGGAGCTGGAAAAGGAAAGGAAATTAACAGAGATTCATTAGAGGGTCTCATTCCTAAAAATGGGCAGGCATCTGACAGCTCTTTTAATTGGAAAGGGAAATGCTGTGGATAAAATTGACAAGGGATGAAGGAGTAAGATAAAAGTGACAATGATCCTTATTTCCAAATATTTTGGAGACATCAGGAAATGACCATTATAGGGACTATAAATAATGGAACTTGTTGCATTTGGTCCTGAACCAAAATAAAACAATATGTGACCAAAATCATGCCAGATCTGAAGTATGAAGAAAGAGAGTGACTTTTAAAAGGATGATTTTCTGTGACTGGCCAAATTTAGAGAAATGTTGATGATCCTGGACTAGCAAATGCAGGTTAGTGATCTTTACCAGGCACAGGACCTGGGTTACTGGTGAGAAAGGAAAAGAAAAATGTTTCCATCCACAGCTCCCTAGCTGCACACATTATTTACTTCTGAACATGCAACAAAACCACGGGAAATTTCACAAACACTCAAAGGTTCTATTTTTTTTTTTAAATGAACAATGTAATGGTGACATTTAGCACTAGGTTGAACCCAAACTATTAAGTAATTAACAGAAAACGATTTACTGATGACTGAAAAAGGTCGCTTTCCAAATTCCCATCTCTTAGTGGTAGGTGATGTAATCAACCAGTAAAACAGAGAGCAAACAGTCCCCTCAGTGCATCTGCTGAGCTGCAGAGCAAGGAGGGGCATGGCCCCGGTACTCACTGACTGTGGGGTTCCCGAGCCCCCCGAAGGCGTTGCTGCCCACGGCGGTGAGGCCGCTGAACGACGCTGGCCGGTTGAAGGGCTCTGCAAACCAACACAAACAGCTGAAACTCCCTGATGCTGCCAGATCCCATCCAGAACCACTGCGGCATCCTACTGCATCCCAGCTGTGCCCAGCAGTGCTGGAACAGCGTCCCCCCACAGCACAGCACAGCACAGCACAGCACAGCACAGCACAGCACAGCACAGCACAGCACAGCACAGCACAGCACAGCACAGCAGGCTTCTGAGGGACTGGGACACAAAACACCTGGGTTTGCTCCTGGCCATACCCATGGCACTGTCTACCAGAAAACCTCCCTCTTAAAGAAAATCAAGATGTTAAAATACACATGGTACTTCAACTGAAACCTGCAAACACCTCCAGTTTTACTTCCTTTCATTTCCTTCCAAGGTCTTCCCCTTGCTAGTCAGACTATTATATTATTAACTCTGTCAACTGTGCTCCAAACACCTTCAGGCCATGTCTCCTAAACCAGAGCCAGGGTATAAATAAAATGTCCTGTTACACTGATATGTCATGCTGGCCTGAACATTCTGTGACTCCCTCAGTGTTTATTGCTAATACTACACAGAAAACTAGTACGGACTGAAAAATACGAGAGCAATTTTTTTAGTTGATGCATACAGGCAACAGGAAAATCATATAAAGCAAATTCTCGCTTTATTTTGGAGCAGTCTAACAATTTTGATGAAGTCACTTCTGATAAATACCAGCACAGAGAAAAAGAAGCCCAAAGCCAGCATTTTCCATAGGCAGCAAAGTGCAGAATGATAAACCTGCACTGTGTGTTTGCTGTACCAGTTTGGTGACCCTCCCAAATCCCTCCCCATGCAAAATAAAGTAATGCCAATTTAGAGTCTTGGATGGTCCCATAAGGAGCAGATCACCTCATTACAACAGCAGTAAGTTAGAAAGGAAATAACAGCATCTGGTAACTTGGGTGGTTCTGGTTTTAAATCAGTGAAAATTCACTAATTTTCACTGACACATGAGGCCAGATAACAAGATTTTAAAGTTATATTTCCGATTCACTTTGATGGAAAAACAGACATTTAAGTAGGATTTAGGAAAAGAAGTATCTCTGTGATCCAAAGCTTTGCCCTTAAGGTGTTTTTTTGACTGGTTTTAAGCATAACTCCAGTGAAACCCAGCCAGCCCTGTCACTCTGCTCCTCTAATGTCCAGAAGTATTTCAAAACATACTGTCAGTGACACTATTCTGTGCATTTAGAACTTCTACCTGGGTAAAGACCAGAATTAAATAGCTAAAATGTGCCATTTGTAAAGGTTAATAAGCAGAATACTCAGAGTGCCTCCACACGGGAAATCTGTAATTTCTCAGTGGTCATTGTCTCAGTTGTGTTCCCCATGAGCTGAGAGAGGACGTACCTAAGTGAGCAGCTGGGTTGAGGAAGTTGCTGTGGTGGGGTGGTGGGCCAAAAGGGGTCCCGGCTGGATGCCCCCCACCTGCCAAAACAAAGCACAAGGGGTCAATTCCCAGCAAAAGCTCAGAGAGGGACTCGCTGTGCTCTGGGCTGGGCTGTCACTCCTTAAACAGCTCACGTGAGCTGACACTGCTGTGCCCTGCCTGGGGCTCTCAGGATCCTATGCAAGGAGCAGCTGCGTTTCCAAACAGAAATACCCAGATAGAGGATAAGGGATGCAGGGGAATGAATGTTTCAGGTCAGAAACAAAAAGGAAATGCATGTGAAATACAGCATATTTCCAACATCTCATCTCCATGATCATCAGACATCACTCTGTGAGGAAATGTCCCTTTATTTACTACCTGAGCAGCATTTCAGCAGGTTGGGCTTTTATAAAAGCATACAGAATCATTTTAAATATTTATCAAATAGACTAATAGCCCCTGGCATGTCTTGCAGAGAGTTCATAAGTCAAAGCATATGGGAAATTCATGGCAAGGATTAGCATTTTAATGAGCAAGGAGCAAGAAGGGGATTTCACTTCTCATACTCACTGGCTGTGGAGAAGAGAGTTGAGGGCCGAGCCAGGTCATGGGGGTGGTGGATGGCTCCGAAAAGGCTGGGGCCTGGTGGCCTGCTCAGAAATTCTGGTTTCAGGCCAAAGTCCAGCTTGTGTGGATCAGACTGCATCTGTTTCTGAAATGGAAAACAGGACTTGGAAGAGACTGTCTGAAAAGGTAACAGCAAAAGGCACTTCCAGAATGATGTGGGTAGAGCAGTTCATTCATACTGATGTTTTAACAAGGATATTGGTTTTGGGGACCCCAAGCACAGGTGCACAGCTGTTTTCCTGGAAGGGAGATCTAAGGCAAAGAGGGAAAAGCTCAGGCTCCTGCCTATTTCCTGCAAATTTCACCAGTGTTTTCACATATGCTCACATCCACCCCTCCAGGGTGTTCAGCACAGAGCTGCCTTCAACAACAAACACACGAATCTCTGAGGAGGCCTCAGACACTTGCTGAGCTGTAAGGACAGGTCTGTCCCACAATAATAAATGGGAATGTCAGCTTGGCCCTGGTCCCAGGTGGGCAGGAACCACCAGACATGGACACCAGAACCACTCATTTCCAAGGGAAAGCTGCCACAAGAAGTGCTGGATGCAGAGCATCCTCCAGAGCCTCTCTGGCTGCAACATGAGGCTAAAATGAACCAGAGTGCAGAGCAAGTGTTTGAGTCCCACTCTGACAGCTCTCACTCCACACTCAAAGTGCTGTATGTCTTTATTTACATGTGTTAGAGTCAGCAGTCTCTCTTTTGTGAGGGGAATTTGCTGAGGTAGCTGTATTGTGAGTGAGAAGTGGATGAAGGATGGGCCCTTCTTTGTGCCACATCCTTGTTTCAGTGGTGCCTACTTCAGGAGTTTTATAGAATGAAGGAAGAAAACCAAATTCCCAATTACCTGTGCTGCCAGAACTCCCTAAATGCAGATTGCTGATTAATTGTGCAGGGCAGCTGAAAGGATTTATAAATGGGTAACAGGGAACCAGGAGATCTTAACAGTAATTCTGGAGCAGGCTACGCTTTATAAATCAGTATTTAATACTGTGCCAGCCCCGAGTACAGACTATTACAATGATATAAATATGCATATTAAAAAGTTATGATCAAATTAATGTGCATGCCTAGTAGCTGTTTTTCAAGGGCTAGAAACATGTCTGTGTAGTCATGAGAACAAAAAAAGAAAAAAGAAGGAAAACAAGAAATAAAAAAGAGAAACAAAGGCATTATCTGTGTCTGGAGATAATGGCCTGCAAGAATACCGAAATGGCAAAGGTGGCCAAGTTAAGGTCATGTCTTTTAAGAAAGTAACACTGAAGTGCTTTAATAGTTAAAAGGAGTTCAGAAAATACAAATGCCTCAGTTGAAGCCTGTGTGCCAGATTTTTATGCTGTGAACTCTTTTTATTCTTTTTTAACAACCAAGTTATAAACCCCTGACAGGCATTATTCAGAACAGCAAAAGCTGGCTGAAGCTTTAATTGCAGCCATATGAATGGTGCTGCTCTAAATAATGAACAAATCCCTGTCTGAAGAGGAACAGGAATACCACGGATGTGTTAAAGGATTTCTGAATGTGTTGGTTTACCTTAAAATAGTACCAGAGAAATGGTCAGATTTCTTTTATCCCCAGCTGCTGTTCAGGGGAGCACCCCCTCGATGCCAATCCTTCCTAATGTATTTCCAGAAAATGTGTAACACCTTAAAATGGTGCCCACAAAAATCAATGTAAATGTCTGCACTGCTGTCAGATCTGGCTGGAAGGCCTTTCCTAAAGGAGAGAGGCCCAATTATGGAGCATAAATCCTCTCCTGAGCAGTGGTCAGTGTAAGGAGGGTGTAAATGTGCTTTGTGCCGTGAGCTGCTGTGCAGCTCTGCGCAATTCCCAGGGCGTGCAGAGGTTACCCAGGTCTTGCTGCAGAGGCACAGGCAGCCAAACAGCATCCACAGCTGCACGCAATTTTTCCTGAGGTCAGGAAGGTTGTGTTTTAAAGTTTCCCGTCGTGCCTCCTCCTTCAGTGCCTGCTGTTGCCCTCTGCAAGCAATTACTAGGCCAGATCGTTACTGGCAGCAGGCTTGTGGCACCGCATGCAAACTGGAAATCAACCCCTTTGATTCCCTGCTCCATGGTCAGGCAGCACCTTCAGCTTGGGCAGAAGAAAAGGCACCTTCACAACCGTGGGGTAGAAGGAGAAATTGTCCTGTGTGAGCCTTCAGGCAGAGAATCACCCTTTGGGGCCACAGGAGGAGAGGGGACACGGTTCCTGTGCACTCAGGGACACCCCAACTCTCCTTACTGACCAGACACACTTCTCAATTATTCTTGAAAATATCATCATGCACAACCTCAAAAACTCAAGCAACATCCTTTCATATGCTTCTGGGCTTTATTCCTGCTTTTTTTTTAACATGCAAAGTAGAAAAGTATGAGGTAAAAGAAACCGCTGCATGAAAATGGCATTTACTGTGAGTTATAAATATACTGGTTTGACCTCTCTCTGAATATCAAATCAAGGAAGATTCAAAGGACATAGATAGCATGGGAATAATAATTTCATTTCAAGAAAATACCTTTTCAATAAAATAAAAAAAGGACATATAACTCTCTAGGTCTATAATCTTGTCTTTTTTGATAATGGGAAGATGAATGAAGATCACTAGCAGGGGAAACATAAGGAAGCAGAGAAGAGAGATATGTCTACTGTAGCAAATTAACCTGTCAACCTTGTTTAAAAGGGTTATTTTTAAACTCTATTAGCTGCAGGTTTTCATTGCTGTTCAACATCTTCATATTCTTATAGCACTGCCCTACACAATTCAAGTGCATACACAGACTGCAGAGTGCTGTGGATTTTCCCTGGTAATTTTAGTTTCTACCACAAGCTATTGACTCCTGAAGTATCAGCAGTGAAGACCAGCAACCATTCCTGACTTACTGAAAAATTTCAGGAGCAACACAAAATTTTTCAGTGATGAGTACAATGAAAATACCATAAAGGAAAGAAACCTTCCCAGAGCCCATGTACAATGGAAATACACTCACAGCAAGAATGGAAAACTGCCCATGGCCTTCACCCTTGAAGTCTCAGAGCTTCAAAAATAATTAAGACAGGACTTCCATCCCCTAACCTTTGGTGCAGTGAGGCAGTGTCTGATAACACAACATCCCCTGAGAGGCTGTGCCTGCCTGGGCAGCCCGGACACCTCCAGGTGCCACCCTCCAGCCATGAGGGGCTGTGAAGGAAGAGTGATGGAAGCCTGTGCAGACACACTGGGTAAAGCATCCCAAGGACAGGAGAAATCTTCCCGTGCCCCCTCCTGCCCCTGAACATTAGTAAGAGGAATGAGATACACATGCCCAGCTTCTCCAAGCTTGAAAAATTCTCACTTGATACATTTGTGTCCTCAGCCATAAATAAATAAATAAATAAAAGCCACCTTGTTCACCCCTCCAAGCTACAAAGCTGTAGTTATTGCCCAGGATCTGCTGTCCTTGCTCCAGCGCATCCCAGACACTTCGCTGGGACTCTGCCTTTAGCTTTTCATCCTTATACCAACCCTCAGAAATGAGGGTTCTGCTGAGTGCTGTGTGTGTTACTTTACCAAGGCACTGGCCATGGCACAGAAGCGCCCAGGTGAGAGCCAACCCTTCCTGTCAGAGCTCTGCTCTGTGCCCTTCACCCCCAGCCCAGGCTGCCCAGGCACTGACCTTGACTTTCTGTTGGTGATGGTAGATCTGCCAGGCGATGTGAACATGCATTGCACACCACTTGCCAGGTTTCTGGAAAAACAGAACACATGAATCAGTAACTTTCAAAAACCTGTGATGCTTTATCCTGTGTCTAGAAGAAAATAGACCCTGAGCCCAGTCTTGTTTGGTCTGGGGGTTCCCTACGTCAAGACACCTGAAAGCAAAGGGTCTCCCTTCAGTGCCTTCCCTCTACATCCTCCTGGAAAATCAGAAATGAAAAGACTTTGTCCCTTGCTAGGGAATTTATCTGGCTATCCATGAACGCTCCAGTTTGACACACTCCCGTAATCCTCTGATGCCACTGGCTGAGAGTGCAGCTTGTGCTGCTGGAAGCTGTGAAGCTGTGTCCCAGTCAGCAGCTGCCCTGCACAGCTGGACTGTTCACAGCTGCACACTCAGGTCATTTCCACAAATGCTAGGATTGGCATTTCCACCAAAAGATGAAAATGAAAGTGGTTTAAAAGGTCGCTCTGGTTTTCAAAATTCATCTGACTCTCTCACGTAATTGCTGGTCTGTCCCTCCAAGACTTCAGCTCATAAATGTACTGAAAATATTGGAGGTCACTCAATTCGCTCTGTTTGGGGGGCCTTTGCATCCTCCCTGTCACCCCTGAGTCACAGGGAGGAGAGAGGGAGGCAAGAACCACAGTGCTTGTTAGGTCTCCTGGTTGTCTGAACTCCATTTCCAGCACAGCTGGAAATTTTGTCTGAAAAAGACTCATTTGAGGATATACTCTCTCCAAGTTTGTTCCTTAGGGGTCTGTAGTTACCTACACAAGTAACAACTCCTGCAGATCTGAGAATCATCACAGGAATTCAAGAGTCTCCTTAAGCTACTTGTGAATTAAATGGTTCACAAACTATGCACATGATCTGCCTTCTATTTCTAGGTGTGTATCAACCAATAATTAAATCATAAAAAAATAAACTCTGTCTCACAGACATAGTCCCCTAAGCTCAAGCCTTTTGCTAATTCACAACAACTGGCTGTGCTAGTGATTTACTAAGTTCTGGTTGGTCTGATAAAAATCTAGATCTTCTTGAATGTGTTGAAAAATTAACAAAACCCCCCTTTTTGGATGACTGATAGCCTGGATCTTTAGATCCTTATTTCTAAAATATTCTGTGTTTGAAGAGGATTGTCTAGTGGGTGGGATGTATCACACTGAATAACACTGAAAACCCACAGTAAAATAATAAAGCAAACTCCTCCGGAGTGCAGTGAATTAAGAGGGAATCATTGCCAAGATCTCTAGGATTTGCCTCAGGAAACCACAACGGAAGGATCATCAATATTTAACCTCGAGCATTCACGTGAGGGGTTGCCTGAGAAGAGCAAAACCTCCAGCTGAGAAACTCTGCCTTGTCCTTGAGTGATCAGGAGCTGCAGGAGTGCCATGCTCTCCCCAAAAGCAGGGCAGGACAGCCCAGGTGACACCGGGCAGCTCTGATTTGGAATTATTCTGTGCTGCAGCCTGGTGGGACTGAGCCGAACTTGACAAACGGGAGCACGGGAAGATTTCTTACCCTCAACATGGGCCTGAACGGATCTGTCAACTGTGAAGAAGAAATGACAGCTTGGTTACACGCCTGTCACTCAAACAATTGCTCTAATTAACAAATTTGTATTGCTTCATTACGAGACGAAATTAAAATGTTAGAATTTTACTTTCAAATGAAGCCCTTTCGGATCATAATTAGTCCTGAGCCTCCGTATCCGTGCTATCCCCTCCCCCTGGCTGCGGCACCTGAGTGGTGACGAGCAGCTCCAGCAGGCTCACACAAGAGCTCTGGCCCCTGGCAGCAGCAGCAATTTGTTGATTTAATGCCACAGAAATGGCTGGTTAACTGCAATGATGGAAACACAGATCTGTCCTTTGGGCAAACTCCTGCTCTCATCTTTCAGAGCTCCTCAGCTCATGGCAGGGCGGGAGAACGGACAGGGCTTGATCCCACGGATGGGCTGGGATGGCTGAAATGGGGTGTCATCCATGCCCTGCACACCAGCACTGTGTCCATCCACCAGCCATGGCATCAGTGCCTCACTGCTGCCTGAGCTCTTCTCTGACATAAATGGGCTTTGCCTTAATTATTTTCACACTGAAACAGATGTTGGTAAACAGGGCCCATATAAAAACCCAATTTTCTAATTTTTATTTTTGATGTGGCCTGTTGTGTGTTTTTTGTTTTTTTTTTGAGTAGATTATTTTCTTATTCCCCTTTTTTGCTCATATTTCATCAATAAATGCTTGAAAATAATTTGATTTATTGGGTACTGCCCATTTGTTTTGGATTTTCTGTTTTGAAATGCAATACTAAAGGAGATTTAAAGGTGCAGAAGGTACTTAGCAGATGCAGTGATAGCACAATGCATCATCTTGAAATAATCAAAACTCACTCCCAGTTGAAAGGGAACATAAAGCTAAATGACTTCCTGATGGGAGGCTCTGGTTATCTCTGCACTTAGATAAACAAACAGAAATGTGGTTCCTTTTGGTGTAAAGCTCAGCCTCAGCTCCAGTGCTGAGCAACCCAAAGCACTGGAACTTGGCACAACACAAAGACAACAGCTCTGGAAGTTCAGCCATGCCCCAACCCGGAATTTTAGGGAGAGCTCCTCAGTGCTTTTGTCTCAAGAGTTCTGCTAAAAATATTCCTGTGTGAAGTTCCTCATGGCAAACAACGGCCATGAATTCAAACACACCAACAACCCTCGGGCACAGAGACAAAGTGCTGAGGCAATAAATGCTGTTCACATCTGCAGGAACTCAGAAATCCAGAGGTACCAAGTGATCAATAAAGTGCATCCGTATTTCACTGGGGCAATCAATGCTGCAGTAACGCAGGGAATAGCTGCCATTACCCACATTAAAAACTGTTACAGAGTACAAACACAAATCGTGGGGAGGTTTGTACATTTTCTCCGCTGAATTGGACTTTTATGCCTTTACCCCTGGGCCTGGGGGGAGAGAGCTGCCAGCAAGGACAGAGCTCTGCCATTGCACAGGGGCTGTTTCAAATGTCCCCATAGAACTTCTGCAGCCCTCACTGATGAAACTGCTCAGACAGCTTTGGTTTTAGGACGTTAATTTGGACATACTGAGGATGGCAGCTTTAGCATTCAAGGTTTTCAGGAAGAACAGATTTACATGAGAAAAAGAAAACAATTTTTACAGACCCGTGGATCTTTCTGTAGAAGGGTGTGTGGGACCGTTCCAGGTCTGGCTGCAACATCAATAGGATTGGAAGTCTGGAAATTCCACAAGGAAAGACAACGTTAAGGAGCTGCACAACAGTAACAATGCCTACAAGCAACAGAATGTCCAAGTAAGAGTTCTTTATCATTACATTGCCTAAGCAATGGAGATAAACTTTTTATAAAGGAAAGGAGAACCATTAGAATCCACTCACTAATATGGGTATTATCATCTCCATACCCACACACTGATTGGCCACCAACTTCCCATTACTTTAATCAAAACCACTGAGGGAACAGTGACTGTTTAAACTGGAAAATCTTCTAATGTGAAAAACCTGATTAGGAACACATTTATGACACAGCATCAAAAGCAGCATTTGGAGGACCCAGCCCTTGCTCTGCTGATTATCACTGATACACTCAGCACACAGAGCATCACTGCACAAGGACCTCCACTCCATCCACAGGGACTGCCACAAAATGGATGTCAGGAAAAGTAACATCCAGTTGGAAAAAATTAAAGCCCTTCCCATTACTTGAATGTAAATAGTCAGTTAATAAAATGCAGCTTTGGGGGAAAAAAAACCCAAACAAAAAACCCCAACCCTGCCACATTTAGACAGAGCTTGTTCCTATGTCGAAATGAAGAAAATAGAAATCAGCTCCAGCATAACTAACAATTAAGTAAGAGAGTTGTTAACAGTCTGATTACCATAGAGACGAAGAATCCCACTAATGAACTGCAATTTACATATTCAGTCATTAGAGTGGATGGGCCAATTTAAGGAAGAAGGTGTCTCCTCTGCAGAAATTCCAGTCCTGATTTCAGTCTTTCATTGCAAAGACTGACTTCCTCTCATTGATAAATAAAGAGTGACTCCATGAAAACAAAAGAGAGAAAGGCCTGAAGTCACCACATTTCCCTCTCCCAGCTATCACCCATGAGGAGAGCCAAATCAGGGTTCTGCACTGTGCTGGAGCTGGGAGGTAATTACGGAAATGAGTAAACAATAATGAACACCATTTCTTAAAATCCTGATTATTACATGACCTTTCATTAATGCACACTATCTGAGAACTAATTATATTGCTTCTGAAGTTAACTGTGCCATTATATAAATAATTAAAAAAAAAAAATGTTTGTAGATGTATCTGAACCTAATGAGAAATAACTTCTCTTTGTAGTAAATTTGGAAGTAGGCAACTGTCCCCTGTGGAATTAAGCTGTAAGTCAGACCTCAGCTGCTCCAGGATGTGAACCACATGCTAACCCCAGCCCTGACCCAGCTCCCAGGCTGTATCTGAGCAGTACCAGGTAATTCCTGCCTTACCTTGGGCTGGAAAGCTCCTTGCAGCGAGCCAAAGGGGCCGGTGGGAGGGATCATGGGAGGAATACCTGATACAGCTGGAGGATAGGAGTGAAACAGCTGCAAGAGAGAGAGAAGAACATCAACACTGGGTCACCACGAGCACAGGCAGCTAGGCAGGACAGAGAGAATTCCTGCATAAGAGTAGGAAAATGTTACATGGAGAAAACTGAGAAGCATTGGAGTGATCTCATTGCAACAATGTTAGTTAAAGCAGTCGATGGGATGTTCACAGATGTCATGAGGTTTAGAGCTTAAAAGCAGTTCCAAAATCAGACAGCCAGCAACCTGTCCCTGCCTTGGGCCAGCAGAGCGTAAGGGAGACGTTTTCTCCTCAATTATTAATCTTTAAATTGGAGAGAGGTTTTTAATGGTTTCAGACTGCAAGTCGTTTCAAGAGAAAAGGCATCCTGAGCTGAATGAGACTCAGAAATCTCCTGTTTAAGTGGAAAAAAAAACTCCTTATGAGTTCTAGGATATTGTATCATTAAAACTCCATTAGTACATTGGGATTTTAATGGTATCTGTAGGAAATGAGGAAAATATGCACAATTCTTACTTCATTAGCCTGTCTGGGAGGATATCCTGCCACATCTAATATTAGCAGGCAGACAATCTGATTTGTTAAAGATCAGTATTTAAACAAAATGTTAAGGCAGAACCTCCCAGAATTGTAGGGGACTTTTTTATAAAGAGAGACTGGTCAGCACAAGGATGTGCCCATCTCCCCTGACCTCCCTGACCCCAGTGCTCTGTCCTAAGAGAATTTGGGAAAAAACCACAAGATGTTGCTCTGTGCTAATGCAGACAAGCATGAGGGAAACAAGCAGGTAAATTAAACAAATAAATTGTTCCCTGGGAGGGTGGGGAGGCCCTGGCACAGGGTGCCCAGAGCAGCTGTGGCTGCCCCTGGATCCCTGGAAGTGTCCAAGGCCAGGTTGGACACTGGGGCTTGGAGCAGCCTGGGATAGGGGAAGGTGTCCCTGCCCATGGCAGGGGTGGAAGAGATGGTTTTTAACATCCCTTCCAACCCAACCCAACCCACTCTGTGATTCCATGATAAACCACAACATCCCAATCTGCCCTTGGCTCTGTGCTCTGCCTGTGAACCTTTGGCTCTTGCTGAAACAGAAAACTCGCCCAATTCCATGAAAATGCTGCTATCACACACCCAATTCCCTTCTGGTATGAGTCAGGGATTCAAAGCATCACACTCCAAACCCATTCTCACCGTGAAACCTCTGGATCTGAGAGGGGATGGATGTAGGAGGGGATGGATGTAGGAGGGGATGGATGTAGGAGGGGATGGATGTAGGAGGGGATGGATCTAGGAGGGGGTGGATGTAGGAGGGGATGGATGTAGGAGGGGATGGATCTAGGAGGGGTTGGATGTAGGCGGGGATGGATGTAGGAGGGGATGGACCTAGGAGGGGATGGATCTAGGAGGGGATGGATCTAGGAGGGGATGGCTGCCAGCTCCACTGGAATTGCCACCCAAAAACCTAACAGGGTTCTCTGGCTGAGACCAATTCCCCTCTGACTATGGCTGAGCAAAGTCAAACTACTGTGTGCTACTTTTAAGATCAAAATAAATGAGTTAATGGCCAATTGAAAAGAAGCAGGACTGGGCAAAGTCAAAGACTGGACGTGAGGTATGGGAAAACATTTAGCAAATCCCATCCCAGAGTAAATCAGTACCACAAAGTTGTGATGGATTTGGTTATGCCAGGCATACACGTGTGCTTTTCTTCATCATTTTTCCTTCCACTAGATTATCTTGCAAGGTCATTTATCCATATTATATTTACTGAAAGCTGAGAAAACATTTCAGAGGTTTCAGAAGATTTTCTCAGTTAAAAAGCCTGGTATTGAGCCTCTGTTCATGTTGCTGCTGTTGTTTTTAATTCTATTTAATTTGGACCTGCTCCATCCAGTGGTGCAGAAAACACTTTGAGATTAGTTGATACTGAACTGTAGGCATTTGAGAAACCATTAAGAGACATTTGTCCTCATTTACAATAACTTTTAATGAGTAAAATGTGCTTTAAATTCTCCAGTGTCTTCAGTCTTTAATTCTCTGTGTAATGGACTAATTCTAAGTGATGGGAAAAGATGTAATACTCCGTATTCTATTGGCTATGACTAATAATAAGGAATTCTTTCCTCAGAGTTTTATAACAACTGGTAAGTTAATTAAATGTGACCTTTCCTCAAGGTCAGAATTATTAATAAAATATAAATAGTTTATCTCCATGATTAATTTGTATCAGTTAAATTCCTCCAGCTTTCAGAATGCACCTTTCATGGTCAGTGCTTCCTTTTTCCCTAGCATTCCTTCTCCTTTGAGCAGCAGTTTTCCCTTCTCGCTTTCCCTGGGGAACCAGGGGACCACAGCTTCCCTTGGCCAGGTGTATGTGATGCTGAACTAGACCTGGCACCAGCTGTAGGTAAAAGCAAAGCCTCACTGTGCTAAAGGAGAAGAAATAATACTGATTTAAAACTCAACATTAGCTCCTCTGTGAGCTGCATTCCCTGTTCCAAAGCAGACGGTTTTAAGTCTCAAACAGACCTCGTTCTCCTACAAAGTTCACCTACACTTACTGCCAACTTGTTTTAAGGTATCTGAGCTCCTGCTGTGGAACTGTAGTGGAAGCTGTCGTCCCTAGGAACAGCTCTGTGGAAGTGCCACAGTCTGAGAGGATTTGTGTTTCTCCTGCCCTGTGGGGTGCCCCCAGCCCAGTTCAGGCTCTGCTCTGTGTGCTTGCGGCTGCTCCAGGCAGCTCCTGTTCCCTGACCAGTCCCAGGGGTGTGACCACGGGGATGCTGGGCTGGCCTGGCTGAGGTGTGACCATGGGGACACTGGGCTGGGCTGGCCTGGCTGAGGTGTGACCATGGGGACGCTGGGCTGGCCTGGCCTGGCTGGGGTGTGACCACAGGGACGCTGGGCTGGCCTGGCCTGGCTGGGGTCACAGATACTCTGTTACCCCAGTGCAGACACCATGAGCACCCCCTGGGATCAGCTGCTGAGTGTCCCACAGTGCCCATGGGGCAGCCCCTTCCCAAGGACAAACCCTTCCCCAGGAAGGCAGGGGGCACCAGATCCCTGCCTTGGACCACAGCACGGCTCCCTGGCTAAGGGAGCACAGCACGGAGCTTTCCTGACCTTAAAGGGGGAGAGGCCGTGACCTCTGCAATCCAGGTAACTCCCGGATTTCTAAGAGATTATTTGACTGAATTTGAGCAGCAGATACAGCTGGAGACTTCTGCAACACTTCCTATCCTACATTGCCACCTTCTGTGCTTGATTTGTCTAAAATCCATATACTATCTCCCAATTCCATGTTCCTGCTGGGATCCACAGGCCACGCTGATAACAGTCTCGCTCCTGAACCCGTGTGAAGCTCAGCACATCAGAGTGCAATTTCCCACTGGTGCAGGTGAGCAGCAGTGCCCTTTGGAGTGGAAGCGGGAATGTCTGCCCAGTGCTCCTGGAGCTCTGAGCCTCAAACACTCTGTGGGTCACAGCTGCTCAAACGAGGTGTCAGACATGGACAGGACTGCTCAGGTGCAGGACAGGCTGTGAGCAGGGGTTGTGTTTAGTCCAGACACCATTGTCTCAACCAGTTTTTTTTGCCCAGTTCCACTTCTAAGCAAAACCAACACATAAAGCCAAATGCTCTGCAGATTTCTGAGTGCTGATGCAGTACTCCTTCTCTCATCAAAATATTGCTCTTGGATTAAGAAACTCTTGCCAGACACCTGCCTCTGCCAATAGGATGAAGAAAATACAACCCAGAGTTCAGCAGCAAATGAATCAGTGGATTCAAACCCTTAGGAGCAGAAACTTTACATTTAACTGGAATTTTAAAAATCAGTTCATCTCGATAAGTAACATTTTTGGTAGCTTAGGTAAACACATCTAGTGCACAGCTGGATTCATGTTGCTGTCATCAAACAGAGCTTTCAAAACATAACAAGCCCAGTGGATCAGATGAGCCTTTGAAATCGGAATAATAAGACAGGTTTTCAGATTTTATCAAACAAAATACGATAGATTGGGAAAACTATTAGATTATCTATCCCTGAAGGATTTGTATGATAGTTTGTCAGTTCATTTCAGTAAGTTTCAGTAAGTTTCTTAGCCTGGTGGTACCCCCAAGGGTTTGTGGCACAACTGAAACACCGTGATGGAATCACTGCTCCCTCCTGCTTCAAGGAACAGTCAGCTCTTCTGTCTCATCTGTTCACATCAAACCTGCCTCCAAATGGTGTGTGAGCAAGAGATCTTTTGATTGGAAAAGCTGATACTGCATCTTTATCAGAAACAAGCACCATGAATGCAAGCCTTCAAAAGCCAAAGCAACCAAGGACGATAATGGTAAATCCTGGAGTGATGATTAGGGAGAGATTTGACACTGTGCCATTGATTGAGTGGTGATCCCAACCCACCACAGAAAAGCAGTGAAGTCAGTTGGAAACAGAGCAATAAAACTCACACTGTGACGGTAGAAGGGGTCAACTTTTGTAGGATATTTGTCAAACTGCAAAGGGATCAAAGCACAAACTAGTTACTTTATACTTCCTTGTGTTACTTCCGTTGGCAAAATAAAGGACAACTTCTCTATTATTTGGCAACCAACAGAGAGGAAAAAATATGCAGAAAACTAGTTTCCAATGAAACTGCTTGGGATTTTTCTTTCTTCACAGTAAATCAAGGTCTTTTTGAGACAGGACAAAGGAAGAGGCCCCAGAGTGCACACTCCAAGCAGGACTGGCCAGAGCCTCGTCCCTCGGTCCTGTGCTGCCACCTGAACCTCTCACATTGTGACAGAGGGACAGCCCTGCCTCTCCTGCCCAGACATCCCTGGGCAGCACAGGAGCCCTTCCCCACAGCCTGGCAAATTCTCTGCAATACTTTGGTAACAAAGAATAGAGTTGTGCTCTACTTATCCTCACATTTCTGCCTGGGGTACGCACCATGGGCGGTGCTGGCGTCGGCATGATGGCAGTGGGAGGGATGGCGTGGGGGAAGGGCGTGAAGGTGTGCTGGTGGGTGTGTTGGTGTGTGTGCTGGTGCTGGTGCTGGTGCTGGTGGAACTCTGTCCTCAGGTAGGGCGGCGGGCCCAGCGAGGCGCCGCGGTCGGCGCTCTGCGAGGCCAGGAACCGCGTGTTCAGCTCCTGGCGCAGGAGGTCTTGTTCTGAAACACACAACCACAGAACCACAGCGTTAACGGGCTTGGAAAACATCTTGCAGATCATCGAGTCCAACCTATGACCCGACACCACCTTGTCACCCAGACCGTGGCACTGAGTGTCACATCCAGTCTTTTCCTCAACACCTCTGGGGGCAGTGACTCCAAACCTCCCTGGGCAGCCCCTGCCAAGGCCTGAGCTCCCTTTCCATGGGGAAATTCCTGCTGATGTCCCACCTGAGCCTCCCCTGGCCCAGCCTGAGGCCGTTCCCTCTCCTCCTGTCCCTGTTCCCTGGGAGCAGAGCCTGACCCCCCCCGGCTGCCCCCTCCTGTCAGGGAGTTGTGCAGAGCCACAAGGTCCCCCCGAGCCTCCTTTTCTCCAGGCTGAGCCCCTTTCCCAGCTCCCTCAGCTGCTCCTCACAGGACTTGTGTTCCAGGCCCTTCACCAGCCTTGTTGCCCTTTCTGGACACGCTTCAGCATCTCAACATCCTTCCTAAATTGGGGACCCCAGAACTGGACACAGTGCTCGAGGCGCAGCCTCACCAGAGCCGAGTACAGGGGAAAACAAACAATAGAACAACACCCCCGAGCTCTGGGGCTTTTCCAGGCCTTGTGCCACTTCCTTTTCTGTCTGTGGTAGCAACACTTCATTTAAAACTTCCTGGCGATAAATCCTGACACATTACAGGGTAAGAAAGCTCCCTCAGGTCTTCCCTCAGATCTTCCCCAAAGACCTGAGACATTACAAAGTCTGCATTTCCCCTCTCACCAAGCCTGTTTTCACATTCCTCTGAGCATTTACGGACATGGACACAATCCTACACAGGTGAGGGTGCACGAGCAAACTGGAGTGAGCAAGCAAGTGGCTGCTGCTCACATGAGTTCCCTGGTGCATGGACACAAAATGATGTTACTCAAACACTGATAATCCTCCATTTTCTTCCCCTCAGTGACCTGGTGAGGCCCTGGCACAGGGTGCCCAGAGAAGCTGGGGCTGCCCCTGGATCTCTGGCAGTGCCCAAGGCCAGGCTGGACAGGGCTTGGAGCAGCCTGGGACAGTGGAAGGTGTCCCTGCCCATGGCAGGGGTTGCACTGGATGGGCTTTGAGGTTCCTTCCAACCCAAACCTTGTGAACACAGCCGAGCTCAGCACTGCACAGACAAACCTTGTGAGCACAGCCAGCACAGACCCTCCCTGCAGCCAGGGAAGCTCTGCTGGGCACAGACCACAAGTGCATGAAGACCTTTGCTATGGGGGTCACAGATTCTGTGTGGGCACATCGTGAACTCTGCCGGTTTTTTACCGTGGGTTGAACAAAACAAACCGGGGAAAACTACGTCCTTCCAAAAGCAGTCACTCCCAGGGCAGAGGGAATGTCCCTGCGTATACCTAGGTGTTTTTTTGGCTTTGCTGTCACTTTGTTCAACAGTGAGCACAGGCTCTCCACACCAACAGCCCTCACCAACAGCCCAAACCCCAATTATTCCGAGTAAACCCACAGTGTCCCACACCACACAGGTGGTGCCAGCCCACCACCCCCGTGGCTCTCACCTGAGTAAGTGCTACCAGCTGGGTGTCCTGGAACCTGCAGCGTCCCTGACGTCAGCGGGGGTGGAGGGGGCAGAGCCGTGGGAGGGGCAAACATATTGGGGTGGTGTGGGTGTGCGGGGGGCTGCAGGGCGGGCGGGAAGCCGTGCAGGGGGCTGTGGCTGGCCAGGGACAGCGGGAACGGCGACGCCGACGGGTGGTGCGAGATGTGCGGGGGCGGCGCCTGGGTCTTGGCGGGGGTGCTGCTCCTGCTGCTGCTGTGAACGAGAGGAGAAGCCATCAGGGGTCGTAGGGACAGAGAACAGCCCCAGCACACACATACACAACGCCAGCAGCCCCTCACATCAAACACAGCACGGGTGGAACTCGTGTTACAGATCCAAGTTACCATTTCCAGTCCTACCACTGGGATACCCCCTTCTCCAACTGCCTGCTGCACCTGCTCTGGTATCTCTGACTTCCTGCAGTCCCTGCACACCTGAGTCGTGTTCTCCCTTGCTGCAAGAGGTTGGTATTGTCCCACAACAGCACAGGGGTGACACACAAAGGAGTAATCAGCCCTGTGAATTCATTACTTAATTATCAGGTCCTTTCTACACGACTGCTCCTGGTTCATGTTTTCAGGCAAATGAAGCTCAAAAGCACTGCATTAATAAAAGTTTAATTTTTTTTTTTTGCTATGAATTACTGAGATGAAAGACGGCAGAAAATGTGAAATGAAGTTGAGAAGGCAACAACAGATTTGTGCTTATTGTACAGGTAATGCCCCTCTCTCCCCTCATAATAAAATGAGATAAGACGAGTCAGCAAAAGAAGTATTTGTGATTACACTGGCTGCCATTTTTCAGGTTTCATTTCCTACTAATGAGTATTTAAAACACATTCATGGAAGGCTTAATTCTCCTTGTCTTTATTTCAAGTAATGACATGTTTCTATTGCAGTGACTTTTAAAGACAAGAAATACCAGCTTGGTTAAAAATAAATCCTGGTCTTAAACACCTCCCAGTCTTTAGTCAAACCATGAAGCAACCACAGTGCTGCTTCCCCAGGTTCTGATGGTCACATCTGCCTGCTGGGAGCTCAGACTCGGAGAATGGCAACCCAGCCCAGAGTAGGGGCAACCTGAGGTCCCTGACTCAGAAGCACATCACGGGTTCCTGTGCACATGGTGTTTAAGCTCACTGCTCATCTTTGTTATCCACAGATAAAAGGTGAGGCTGATCTCCCCGTGGCCAGGTGAGAGAAAAACACTGAAGGCTGCAAGGTGTCAGCAGAGCAGGAAAGCACGGGAGCTGTGAGGGGCCTGGTGTGTGACCGCTGGTGCTGGGCTGTCATCAGCTGGACCTTGCTTGAGGGGCTCCTGGGCTCCTTGCCCTGGGCCATGGCAGTGCTTGGGGCAGTCAGATATTTACAGGGATGGGAGGGCAAACCAGCCAGCCTCCAGAGAGCAGCCCAGCCTGCAGGAACTGGGCTTTCCTTCCCCTGATCTATACTGTGTACAACCCCCTCCAAAAACCCAAGTACGGCAGGCAGGAAAATCCAAAGCAAATGAACTTAAAATACCCAGAGTTTATGGGATTGCTGGGTTACGGAGTGTGATCCTGGCTCATCTGAGGAGAGGAATCGAGGTTAAATGCAGCCAGTGCCCTTTATTTCCCAGGGCTGGGCTGGGCTGGGCTGTCACTTCTCTCCTTTATCCAATTCCCCCGCAGGCTCAGTCCAGCACCCCAGACCCCTCTCCATGCACCTACCTTAAGCTGTTGAGGCTCAAGCTGCTGCTGTTGTAGGCAGAGAGCGGCTGCGAGAGGCTCTGGGGATGGGGCTGCACCGCGGGCAGGGCCGGGTGTGCCGGGGGCAGCGGCGACTGCGGCCGCGGCGGGTGCTGTCCGGCCGGGGGCTGTCCGGCCGGGGGCTGTCCGGAGGGCTGGCCNTAGGCACCACAGGCTCAAGTATTGGGTCTTTGCTGCTGTCCTGGCTCTTCTCTTGGCTCCTTTCTAGTCCTGATATTTTGGGGACGGCTGGGCCCCTAGCACCAGGGTCGTCATTGTCAGCAAGCGCGCCAACTCCCAACTCTTTATCTGCAACAACAACAGAGAGAGAAAATGGTTAAACGTGAGGCAGACGGGCAAACCCAGAGCCACTGCTGGGCCACTCACGCTCCGGGCAGTTCCATTTTGTTTCCACCAAGAACTGTCCAGGCCAGTGTGAAACTGAATCAAATCCATCTGCCCCAGTAACTCTCCTCAAAATAAACCACGTGGCAGAGAAGAGAGACCCTGTCTAGAACTCCTCCAGCATTGTTACTCATCACCATTCCCGGACTGAGGGAACTGACCCACGGAGGGAGCAAATGCCACGTGTGCTCCGTGCTTTCTCACAGAATGGTTAAGGCTGGATAAGACCTTTAAGACCACCAAGTTCAATCCATCACCATGTTCACCACTAAATCAAGTCCTCAGGTACCACATCCACATGTTTTTTGAACACTTCCAGTGTTGTTGACTGCACCGCTGCCCTGGGCAGCCCCTGCCAAGGCCTGAGCACCCTTTCCATGGGGAAATTCCTGCTGATGTCCCACCGGAGCCTCCCCTGGCCCAGCCTGAGGCCGTTCCCTCTCCTCCTGTCCCTGTTCCCTGGGAGCAGAGCCCGACCCCCCCCGGCTGCCCCCTCCTGTCAGGGAGTTGTGCAGAGCCACAAGGTCCCCCCTGAGCCTCCTTTTCTCCAGGCTGAGCCCCTTTCCCAGCTCCCTCAGCCGCTCCTGGGGCTCCGGCCCCTTCCCCATGCCACAAGATCTAAACTTTAAAACACGCACTAGCAGCAACCCTGGCTTTTTTGGTTTGAATGGTCATGGAGTGACTTCCTTCCATTTCCCAACTCTTTAATAATAATATTATTATAATTTTAACATTTGTACATTGGGGTTTTGCTCACTGGGGATCTACAGCAATTTCCCACTGGAACTGCTTCCCAAACCTTCTGCCAGTGTGGATCTGATCCATGGCACCCCTTGGAACAAGTCCAGGGGAACACTGCTGACCCCAAGACTGGAAAGGCGCTGCCTTGCAGGCTGGAGATCAGAAGCACCTTCTAGGGCCATATTGCACAGCAACTTGGAACAGCTGGACTTGCACCTTCAGCAACTACAGAAACACAGAGGGAAACATTTGGGGTTTGAAGGGGCTTGGGACAGGCTTAGAATTTAAAAAGTGTGCAGTGTTCTAAATAACCTTAAGACAGGAAAACTTCTCCTTCTGCCAATTTTAAGGGGGAAAATGACTAAATGCATAATGAAATAATATCCATTCAGAGAAAATTGTTGACAGCTCCTTTGTGCAAACCCTCAAGTAAAGGAGTGAAATTTAGAGGATGGGGAGTGAACTCTGCCAGCCCATGGCCTGGGCACACGTGTTTGCCAACCATCACATCCCTGGGGACAGCCTGGCAGCCGTGTGTCACTAACATGGCATCATTTGGGTTTAACTTCAATAACAGATCAAAAATAAACCACACCAGGTATCCTCTCAGTAAGTGTTTTACAGGCCCTGTGCAAGGGTGGGCAGCCTGGTAAAGCAAGGGATTTTCACAGGTTGTAGACAGGAGATGGGGAAAAAGAGGATAAAGGGAGGCAAAAGGGAGGTAAAGAGGAGAAAAAGGAAGCAAGAAAGAGGGGGGGAAAGTAAATAGGTTTGTTTGATGAGGACCTACTTTAATAGGTACAGGTACTGGAGTACTTGTAGCAGGCACAGAGGCTCCTGCACCAACTTGGACTGGAAGATTATGGGGGCAAAAGAGGGACTCCAGAGGGATAAAAACTATTACTCTGCCATATGCCCAAGGTCTATCTCACTGCAATAAACTGCAGATTCCAAGTAAAGAAAACTTTGCTTGCCCTAACTCTTTGGATCAATCCTGTTTGATCAAACATTATTAGAAGTAACACAGAGTGTGATCCACATGTGTTCAGGCAGGTCCCCAAGGAGGAGGGAAATGAGCAACAGTTTGTTCAGAAATAGGTGGATCTATGTTCCCAGTCGTTACGGGTGTAGGAGTTACAAGGTTTTGGGTTTTTTTGTTTTTTTTTTTTTTAACACAATGGCTTTGAGGACTCAGGCTTGTCACTAGAAATGCCCTACTACATGGCTCTAGCAGGTGGTCTGGAAATCCTGCAGAGGTGATACTTCCAAATCTACAGGGAACACCTTGCACTCAGTGCATTCATTAAATCCTTTCCTTTGGTATTTTTAGCCTCTCTCATGTGTCACATTTATTCAGCACAGCTCAGTGCTGGGGATCTGCTCCTCCTCCCCAGGAGAAAAGGGCTGGGAATGCCACTGTCTCCTGGGATTTTCTGCTGCTGCTCACATCCCCACTGCACAGCCCCCAAGTACCATCCCTGTGAGTCTGCACTTCCAAGATGCTGCACGCAGTAAAATAAATGTTATTCCCCAAGTCTCCCACCAGCCATGCCCGTGGGTTCCCCTCTCCCAGTCTGGCACCAGTGCACCCACACTGTGCCCCAGCCCGGTGCCAGCTGTGCAAGGAGTCTCGGCACACACAGCCCTGCCCGGCTGATGATGATGAAGTATAAATCAGAACCAATTCTCCATCCCACTGTATCTATTTGGGGAGTTGAAATCCCCCCTCAGTGATAAACGCCACCAATCACAGGTTTCATGAGGAGGGCTCCAGTCTCCATCAGCAGCACTTCAAGGTCACACAGACAAGATTGCTCTTTTCCTACCCTGATTGACTGGCTCAGTGCAAGAACTCTGGGGAAAAAAGCCCTTAATGTCACTATGACACAGACAACCCAGCTCTGTGAGATTGTTTATCATCAGAGGAATTAATCTCCACCCAACAGCTAAGCAAGCACCAAGATAACTTTATTTGCTGGCTGTCTTCACACTCTGCTTTGGACAAAATGGAATTACTGCACTGGGATTCAGGAGAGCAGTCACTGTGATGTAACTTCCATGCTGACACAGGCTCCCCTTTTTCCACTGGGCTGATACTGCATCCAGCAACAGCCAGTCTTTCACTGAAAAAGGAATAAAGCCAGAATTTGATGCTGAGGACTGAGGAACATCGGCATTTCCCAGACAGGAAATGCAGCTTCCACTGTCTTCCGTTCCTGTGCCCTTTGATGTGCCTTAAATCTCAAATTCCTCTGGTTTTGACGCAAACACACAAACTCAAGACACAGATCTCCAGTTTCCTCCATGACCCTGCTGTGTATGTGACCATCACTGGGTTAGCTCCACCACAGCAGGGAGCAGCCAAGGACACCCTGGGGACACCTGTAGGTAACCCACGTGACTCAGGTGACCCAGAGAGACTGTGCAGCTGAGAGAGCCAGCAAACACCTCCCTCTGGAGACATGGATTTGTATAATAAGTACAGATAATCTGCAGCTTTCCATCGCTGTCTCTCTCCCTAATGTGCAAACCACTAAAATTAAACTCTGCGTTCTGGCTCCTTTGTCCCATCTGGGTGGTCCCAAAGAGTTAAGGGATAGCCAGGGGTGGCCAGCTGGGAACATCACAGCCACAAGACAATGCCCAGCTGTTCTCCACTGACAAAAAGGCCCTGTTGGAATTTGCCAGATGTGACACTCCCAGAGAATCATCAGTGCAGAACCCTCTCACTGTGCTGTCCAAGAGCTGTTTGCAGACGGGTTTGCCATGTCTGGGAGCACCAGAGAGCACAGGAGGTGCCAAGAGCCAGCATAGGGTGTCCCAGAGCCACCCCCAGCCCAGCCAGTCCCAAGTATCCTGGGCATCCCTGACCTGAGACACCTGGGGAATGAAATCCCCTCAGGGACATCCTTACAGGACAATGTCAAACTTACAGTGGCCAAACTTTTTTTCTAAACATAAAATCATCCAACTTTTCCATGTCCAGGTGTGGAACAGCCAGGTCTGGAGTGTCATACAGACATCAGGCTGTATCATATCCTGCCACTGCTCCTTCTGACTGCATTGGAATTCAGCCTCTCCACGCCTGGCCTCAGGCAACTTCAGAGATCAACTGAGAACCAGCACTGAATTTCCCACTTTCATAAGAGGAAAGTTTAGGATTAAGCTCAAAGTTCTTATTGCACAAGTGGGAAACCTACAGGAGATTTCAGTGTTTTGCTGAGCATTCAGCCTACCAAAGAAATATTTTATAGCATCATTTAATTTAAAAATAGTTTTAATTTTCTTTCACTACTCTGATAAGTTGAACTATTGACAACACTATATTTGCCTAACTCAAATTTTCTCCAGACTTCTTAATGCAAGATAAAACCCCAGATCTTTCAAACCCATTTTCTCCAGCTTTACCATGTATAAGTGGGGAGTTGGTACAAACCGTCACAACCAATACAAACCCCCCAGGACATCTCTGGAGTCATGGAAAGCAGGACAGATCTATCCCACAGACCAGCAGCTCTTTACAAGCATTCTACAAGGCTTGAAATAATTAATCAGATTTAAGCCCTGATTGTCCATTTCATATTGATTAGACGTTGGTCAGAGCAGTGTCTGGATAGGGAGAGGCAGGTGCCAGGAGCTGTTCCTGCTGGGAGGGAGAAGGCTGTGGGTGCAGCAGCCAACACACATCAAACAGGCCCCAGAGCAGCTCGGCTGTTGTACTGGATACACGTAATTTGCTAAAAACAATTTCTCGTTTTTAGCACACAGTCATCTTTCATCCTAACTTCCAACGACACTAACAAAGCATTTGATTATGCAAATGAAGAGCAAGCCTTCGAAAGCACAGCTCCTCGCAGCTCTGTCATCTGCTGATTGCAATTACTCCTCATCGAGCAGGTATTTAGCACAAGTGAACAGCAAGGCTGGTGACACACTTTGTACTTAATTATAAAACAGAAGAAAATCATTCAGGACAAAAGATTTTGCTACCTCCTGTTAAAAATGTTTATCCTCTGCTCTGAAAGGGATTTAATTGTCAACAATGAAGTTGCAGATCAATGAAAAGAAGCACTTAGTGGGATTGCACAAGATGTTGACAATTCTTCAGTCATTGAGCTGCTTCTGGCCCTGATTTGAGAGTGCAGAGTCCTCCAATACAGCACATGAAACGATTTATTTCATCCAGCTGTTAAACGGAACCCACTCCATAAATGTAACTGCTATAGCTGGACATTGGGAGCATTTGATAGCACTTATTCCTTTTTTTTTTAAAAAAACACCTCTTGATGTAGTACGAAGGAATGGGGTAAAGCTTTCTAGAGGGAAGTGAAGAAGGGAATATCCAAACAGCCCTCTCTGTCAGGAATCCTGGCACTTTAGTCAGTAGGAAGGAGCTGCAGGCAGGTGTAACCCTCATAGACCCCACAAGAACTCAACCCTGCTTCAACACACACAGCCAAAGGTTTATTTCCAATAAAACCTCTTGACTTCCTAACCCATCCAGCTGGGAATCAATAAATGACATCATTAACTACACAGCCCCAAGGTATTCCACAGCCAGCTCCTGAGGGATGACTGAAGGGGCTCCCAAATGGGCTGGAAAACTTCCCAGGTGGGAAGTGACGCTGACAAAGTCACTGGGGAATATTCATTGCTAATAATGGGTTTGTGATCAAAGAGTTTCACCTTCCTGCTTCAATTCTGCATTTTAATCAAAGAAATCTAGGTCTTGTCATGACAATACTTCTAAATCCACCCAGATGCATAGAAACACAAAAAAGAAATCCCCTGTGAGGCCAGGCCGTGCTTCCCACCCCTGCAGCACCAGCCAAGACTTTTCCAAAACTGGTGCACAAACCTTGGAGCCAGGGTACAAAACCCAACTGCCCAACCATGAGCTCTGCTCCTGGTCTCTGCTCAAAGACTGGCTTACACCCAAACACCTGGGATTTTCTGCCAAGATTCTCTGGAACTGTAGCAAAAACCAGGGGCTTGTTATGTACCTAAATCTTGGGAGTTACAGAATCCCAGAATGGTTTGGGTTGGAAGGACCTTAAAGCCCATCCAGTGCCTCCCCTGCCATGGCAGGGACACCTCCCACTGTCCCAGGCTGCTCCAAGCCCCAGGGTCCAGCCTGGCCTTGGGCACTGCCAGGGATCCAGGGGCAGCCACAGCTGCTCTGGGCACCCTGCGCCAGGGCCTCCCCACCCTCACAGGGAACAATTCCTTCCCAAGATCCCATCCATCCCTGCCCTCTGGCAGTGGCAAGCCATTCCCTGTGTCCTGTCCCTCCATCCCTTGTTCAAAGCCCCTCTCTGCCTTCCCCCCATCTCTCACAGGGAACACCCTGTGACCCCTCAGTGGGCGGAGCAGAAGGGTGGGAGAGCATTTCAAACCTGCCCAGAGTAAATGAGGTGACAGTACAAGACAATAATCAATTATAAACAGAAAACACAACAAGGCTGGATAATTTTTTCCAATTATCAACAGGAACATCACTTCAGCACAGGGTTATTCCCATCACAGGACAAGGGGAGGAAAATATCTTGAGTTTAGCCATCACCCCCCTCTCCTGACTATTGATTTGCCTTGGCTACAGATCCACAATATTCCCTCAAATGCCCACGACATCTGCTCATCCCCCTTGTGTGTGACAGGATTACTTGAATGAGCTTGAACAAAACCAGCTTTCAAAAGCAGCTTGAAAAGTATAACCCCATGAACACTGATCGAATGTAACCTGACAGCTCAGTTTAATATACCAAGGAGCAAAAAAGATGAGTGTGATATGTTTATATAGCAAAATAACACATCTATTCCCCCTGAGAGGTGTCACACCCTCAGCTCACCAGCCACACAGCCGTGGCTCCTTTGTGAATTTGTTCTTTAGAGCCAAAGAACTTCTGATTTTAAAGGCATGATGCCAATAAAGGCAGAGAGCTCAAAACCCCTCGCTAACACTGAGATGAAGCTTAGCACGACCATGAGAATTCCCATTTTAATTACAACTATTTCAGGTCATTGGTCTATAAGGAAACTCTGCTGAGCTTCCACACCCCAGCTCTACCATCAGGGTCACTTTACCCTGTTCTCATGCTTGGCACTATTTTCCTTGTGTTTCCAAGGCTGCAAAAAAAGGATGGATATTAGAGAATCACAGAGTCATTAGGGCTGGTAAAGCTCTCTAAGGTCACTGAGTCCAGCACTGCCAAGGCCACCACTAACCCATGTCCCCACACGACAGATTTCCACATCTTTTAACTCCCTCCAGGGGTGGTGACTCCACCACTGCCCTGGGCAGCTGTGCCAGGGCTTATCCAACCCTCTGCTCCAAACGCCCAGGAAGGATTCTTCTGGTCTGGGTTGTAGCAATAAATGCAGAAATGAGACTTCATTGTTTCTGGTCAACAAAGTGTCCCACTAAATGTTAATTATACGTGTCCAGTAACACCCAGCTCATTGCAAATTGTCTGCATTTCTTGGCACCTGAAAGCAAAATCCAAGCAAAGGTACAAAGTCAGCATGAAGGCCCTTGTGAGCCACCTCTTCACTGCTGAGGCAGATGTTGTCTTCAGGGAAGCTCCAACGGAAGTATTTCATCCCAGAGCTGTGGATCATCTGTGCCCTACCCACACAAATCATTATAAAGACACTGTGAAAGTGCCTTTGCACATCACCACGAGCAGTGCTCACCTTCAGGACACACTCACCAAGTGACCTGTCCACAATGGAACCAGAGTAGCAGGTCAGGGTGGTTTTGTTATGAAGGAGAAGCTGTGGAGAGGCTGAGCACATCCTGAACACGCCAGCAGGAATGAACTCTGGGCTCACAGCAGACACAGCACCTCCAGCTCAGTTCAGCCCAGTGCCTCACTCATAATCTGAATATCCACAATAAATGATGAGCAATGAAGAGCAGATTAAAGTCAGATGTGCCACACACTGTCCCTGGGATGTGGTTAATGAGCTGGCAGGACACAGGACTGGCACAACACTGTCCCACAGGCAGAGAGGACACCAACATTGGGGCATGATGTCTGAGGCTGAGGACAGCCCCAAACACAGGGATTTTCTACCCAAACTGGGATCATTAGCCTGTGTATGATTCATAATAGCATTTGTAACGTGTCCTGTGCTCCTCGCTTTAATTTTGATTCATGTTGTGCCTTGCTGCTGAGGCTAATTATTATCCAGCAATGGTGCATTCAAAGCCTCCATCCTCACGCACAGGACTGTGTGGTGTTGCCTCCATGTGACACGGAACTGTAATTCTAAAAGGATTAAAAGTTTACCAGCACAGTCATGTAAAGTAGAAAATGAATTGTTCACTCTTCTCATCTCTGTTTGGAAATTAGATTATGGGCTCCAAGTGAGCTGAAATACAGAATGAGGCAAATCTTTGTGATTAGCTCACAGGTGGCCAGTGAGCCTTTCTGTGCCTCAAAGCCTGGCAGATTCCCATTAGCTGCAATAATAAAAGAATGTGTGCTTATCCCTCAGCCCAAACCCTGCCCTGTGCCAGCACGGCTACCTGCTGTGCTAATCCTCACAGCCAATATCATCATCCTCAATTGTGAGCTCTGCAGTTTGCTCAGCTGTCAGTCGGGATATTCGGGGTGTGTGGCTCATCCCTGCCCGGCCCCAGGGCCCCTCAGCACTGGAAAGGAATTGGGGTGCTCACCCTGGCCAGCCCCACGCTGGCAGCAGCTGTTTCCCAGCACTGAGAGCAAAGGGTCTTTTATACAGATAAACAATTTGTACCACTGACCACCAGTGTTCCAATAAACAAACACGGCTTTACATCCATGTTCCCTCTGCAGAAGGCACCCATGTGGGTGTCAGCACAGCAAAACCCACCACATTTTAGCAGAAATCAGGGCTCACAAGTGGTTCAGAACATCAATGGTCCATCTCATCGGGGATTTGGTGCTCACTCCCCCCCAGCTGCAGAAGCAGTGGGACAATGGGAGCCTCTCACTCAGCCACCACCCACACACAAGGAAACCTCTCCGAGCCCTCCCAGCGTGAGGCTGCTTCATACGAGGAACCTTGAGGGCTCCTTCCTCTGGCAAACTGATATCCCACCTGGCAGAACTGTGATAACTTTTTTATTATTTCTGTAAACATCTAATAATCCTCTGAACCCTCCTAAGCTCTTTACTTTAACATTACCTTCCACCAGGGAGCTCGACAACTCAACTTAAAATTTTCTTTTCTTCCTTTTATAGAATCACTGAACCATTAAAGTTGGAAAAGGCATCCAGAGATCATCAAGTCCAACCTTTGACCCCCACACCACAAAATGCTACATCCTCTTGTTTTTTGAACCCACCACTTCCCTGGGCAGCCTGTGCCAGTGTTTAACCACTCTTTCAGTGAAGAAATTTTTTCTTAATATCCAACCTGAACCTTCCCCGGAATGTGTTAGCCAGGGAGATGAGAACCCATCTCCTTTTCCCCACACTACAAATTCACCAGAATATTTCAAGTGAACTTCATAAGATTTATTTTAAATCAAAAATTAAAAGCTCTGTTTAACAGTGGTCCTGCGGATCAGCGCTTGAGGCCCCCACCCTTGGCCCTGCCTTCCCACCCTGCCCTTCCCTGACGTGGGACTGTTTTATAAACTGGTCTGGGGAAACAGTTGGAACTCAAAGTAACCTCTTCCCTCTTCATTTCCCTTTTTCTAAAAGCACCCTTTGCCTGACCTGGCAAAGCTTGCTTCCAACAGTCCTGCTGCTGGGAGAAATGCTTGGAAAGCTGCCCCTGTCCCTCACCCTGCGCAGCAGCACCCGCTGCAGGCCCTAAACCACCAGCAAGGCTCAGTGTCAGAGCCTCCCTCAAGTTATGCACATATTTAACTGGATGTGAAGAGAGTCAGCTCCTGATTAGGCAGCAGCTGATTATTTGATTTGGGGATTAATGTGACACAGACACCTGGGCTCACAGGCACCAGCTGGTGCAGCAGCACTGCTGGGCTGGGCGCTCGGGGATGGACCTGCTTGGGATCTTCCTGTCAGGTCATAAAGGTGCCATCAGACTTCCCTGCTAACTGGTGCCACAGCCCCAGGCAGCCAGATGGGCTCACTGGGTGTCCTGCAGCTGGGGGTGGTGATGACCACCCTCCCCAGGCCAGGACATTGTGCCAGCTGGACCACAGAATCCCAGCTGGGTCAGGCTGGAAGGGACCGCAGAGGGTCACTGGTGCCACCTCCCTGCTCAGGCAGGGCCATCCCAGAGCACAGGGCACAGGATTGTGTCCAGAGGGCTCTGGAATATCCCCGCTGAGGGAGACTCCAGCCCCTCCCTGGGCAGCCTGTTCAGGGCTGGGCAGTGCCCAGGGCAGAAGTTGTGCCTCCTGTGCAGGGGAATTGCTGGGATCGGGCCCTGCCCGTTGCTCTGGTGCCACTGCTGGGCCCCCGGAGCAGAGCCCGGGCCCTGCTCGGAGCCCTCCCTGCACACAGGGACAGCCAGGCCTGAGGGCCCCTCTCAGCTGGGGCTCCTCTCGAGGCTGAGCAGCCCCAGCTCCCTCAGCCTGTCCTGGGCACAGAGAAGCTCAGGTTCCCACAGCTCTGCCTAGTGCCAGCAGAGCCTGTGCTCCAAACCTTTCCAGCAAGGAATGAGCTGCCTGAATGCTGCAAAACTGCACACTAGGAATTCCCACTTTGTCTGGAAAACTGGTGTGGAAAGAGAAGAGGAAAATTCCACAGCCATTCCACAGCCCCTGCTCTGGCTCGGTGCTCTGCAGAGCCAGCCTGCAATGCAATATCCCAACCTCTCCCACCCAGCACAGGTGACCTGTCGAGAAAGGAGGTGTTATTGCTCAACCTTCATTTTTACCTCAACAGCTGAGCAACTCACATTTTATTTTGTTTTTCCCGTCTCTGTTGATCCTCTCTAAGGCCTTTTATCAGGGCACACATCCCTGCAAGGGAGCACCACAGCATGTGCTGAGCTCCCAGGGCTTGTCAGGGTCACAGTGGGGACATCTGCAGAGTTGGGGCAAAGGGGGTTGGTTTCTGCCCTGCCACAGTCCCCCTGAGAGCCTGACTCCCCTCTCAGTGCTCAGCTCAGGGCTACACCACTCTGGGTCACAGAATCATGGAATCCTGGGATGGTTTGGGTTGGAAGGACCTTAAAGCCCATCCAGTGCCACCCCTGCCATGGCAGGGACCCCTTCCACTGTCCCAGGTTGCTCCAAGCCCCAGTGTCCAGCCTGGCCTTGGGCACTGCCAGGGATCCAGGGGCAGCCACAGCTGCTCTGGGCACCCTGTGCCAGGGCCTCCCCACCCTCCCAGGGAACAATTCCTTCCCAATATCCCACCTAAAGCTACTTTCCTTTAGCTTAAAAGTAGGAGAAAAGGCCATTTCCGTAACTGTTTCGGTTTCGAAGGAGCATAGGCAGGAGGAGACAGGGCTGATCCAAACATCCTAAAATCCATGGGGCTACAGGTAGTAGTGTCCAACAGAAAGTTCAATTCCTTATAAATTATGAATAGCCCCCACCTGTGGCATGAAATACCCATCTTGGAGTGAGGGGAACCTTGACAAATAACATTTATTTAAGTTTAAGAAAAATACTTTAAAATTGGGAAGGAAACTCCAGACACTTTCAGTTTTATAGTATTTTCAATTCTTTTCACAAAGGGAGGTAAAGCTAAACCCAAGCATTTACCGGGTGCTTGAAGACCAAATCAAGCACATATGATGTTTCAACAGCAGCCCAGTGAAATAATCAATAACTCCAATTCCAGTTATTGACTTTTGCACACCCCTGCAGGCATGAGACTCCGGATGAAGGCACTAGAATCCCCAGATTGTTCAATTTGCTCTCGCTCGGATATTTCACACTGACATTTTTTATGATGGTGTGTGGAAGCTTGTTTGAGAGAAGCTCTTGAAAGTCAAAATGGACTTTAGCTCCCCAAATTCCCCCTTTTGCTTCATTCTGGGATCCAGGGCTGCTTTATGCATAATGGAAATATATTTCCCATTCTCCATTTTGTCCTCTCTTACAGCTTGAAGGAACTTCAGGAAGGAAGACACCTTCTGTTTAATCATATCACAATTACAGCAGATTACACATCCATAAACTGCATTACCATGGAAAAAAAGTGCCTTTCTGTGCCCCACACACCTCCCTGCAATGTGGGATTGGCTTCCCGACACCCCATCTTGTCTTTTTACGAGACTGTTTCGATAATATAATTCTTCACTCTCTAACAGCCACAGTAACAACTTGTTTGGACCACTGTGAACCAGCAAGAGCTCATTAAGTCCTAGAGAATGTTTACAGCTATTTTAGCACGGGTGTGATTTGTTATGACATGGGAAAGGTCCATTATTTCACCAGGTTTAATAGGTAATAGATATGCCCAAGCACATCCTTCTTGCAAGGCTATGAGGAGCTTTTAGCAATAACCCTCGAGGATGTATTGGGCAAACGCATCTTGCAACATCTTCAAATACACAGAGAAAATGATGTGAACTATGGAAAATCACCGTGATTCAGGGACAGTGCACTAGACTAGAAGATTAAAGTTCTGCTCCAGCTCCCTCAAGACACAGTTAGGTCAGTGCTTGGCCCCATTTCCTTTTCCAAGGATTTAGATGATGAGCTTTCCAGGGCAGGGGATGATGTAAAACAAGAATCAGCTCTTGCTTAAGGCCTCTCTGTATTCGTTTCATGAGAATAATAATAAGGATTTAAAAAAAAAAGGTCAAATTCAAGCTTGGCAGAATGCCAGCACTCCTCACTGTGGTTCAAAGAAAACATGTGAGTAAGTAAATGTAAGATATAATAATTTATTTCCTTGCACTACTCCCTGTTGTGTTTGAGATGTTTGAGAAGTACCTCTCTGGGTTTGCTCCCTTTCCCGTGAAGCTGATAGCCATGAGCAATCAATAATCATGTCCTGGGCTCATGTACCTGGTTTCCCATGGGGCCCTGACAACCACTGATACATAAAATCATATATAATCCTTACGTAGCGTGCAGAAGGCTGAAACTGTACTGATCTCTAGTGCAACAAAGAAAATGCACAGAAAATCAATATAAATACTCAGAAAATACACAGAAAATCACGTGGGCCCATTAACACTTAGAAAGAAACTATTGTGAGCTGCATTCAACACATCAGGCCAGTGTGAGACACACATTTATCCCACACGTGTGTGCACATACTTGCACACCTGTGCACAGGTACACACACAGAGAGCTGTGCCCATTGGCCCTGGGGGGAGGATTTATTTTAATTATCATCAAAGCAAGGCTGTCAAGTGGATTCTGATGGAAGGAGGGAGAGCAGCACATGCAAATGGTTCTGGCTGCAGGTCAGGACCCACACTTGCTCCTCACCCTCCACGTCTGGAGGGATCCAACCCCTCCTGCTTCGGGGAGATGCCAAGCCTGACATTTGTGTTGGAAGCTCTCCAGCACTCACTCTGAGCTTCCTAAAGTTTGTTTCTGACTAGAAGGGGGAAAAAAAATCCTGTTTAACATTTACCAGCTACCACCAGTTTTACTGGAAACTGTTGAAAACGTTTAACAGCTCGTCCTCGGGAGGGGTGAGGTGGTGCCACGATGAATACATGAAGTGTTTTCTCTAAGTTACTCTCCTTCAAGCAAGGCCGAAAAATGAATTCTAGATACAAAGTGAGTTTAGAGATAAACAGAAGGGTTTAGGAGACACAAAACTCTCCGGCCCAAGAAATAAGTACAGGAGGAGATCACAGAATCCCAGAATGGGTTGGGTTGGAAGGACCTTAAAGCCCGTCCAGTGCCACCCCTGCCATGGCAGGGACACCTCCCACTGTCCCAGGCTGCTCCAAGCCCCAGTGTCCAACCTGGCCTTGGGCACTGCCAGGGATCCAGGGGCAGCCACAGCTGCTCTGGGCACCCTGTGCCAGGGCCTCCCCACCCTCACAGGGAAGGATTATTCCCAGTATCCCATCCATCCCTGCCCTCTGGCAGTGGGAAGCCATTCCCTGTGTCCTGTCTCTCCATCCCTTGTCAATAGTCTCTCTCCAGCTTTCCTGTGGGCTCCCTGTGAGGGAGGACTCTGCTGGCACTGCTCAGCATTGGGCACTCCCAAGTGACTCCAACAAATCCCAGTGTGCGCCCCTTCCTCTCCCACACGACTCCATCTATTCCCTCCCTTCTTCTTTAATGACAGAACAGATCTGTGGCCATTTCACAACTCGTTCCTGGACTCAAAACCCCTCTCCTTCCTCCTCCCAGCTGCACACACCATCAGGCTGAAGCTCCTTCTCCACAGAGTTTCTTCCTCGGTGCCACTGTGGCACAAACCTGCCTGGCACGGAGAACGTACCAGTCTAATCCTCCCTCTTCCACAAAGACCAGATTAGCTCTAAGTTAAATACTCTCGTTCCTTAAATTTCCTCCTTGTCAGGATGCCATGGGAAGCTCTTAATCTTACAAAAGAGCCTGAGGACATTCTGATGCCTTCCCATGAAGACAGACAGCAGCCCACAATGCCAGCATAGAGCTGAGGTATTAAACTAATCCCAGACCTGGGGACGTGCCTGCAGCAGGGCCGGCAGCTGCTCATCCCTGTGGCTGCAGCTGGAATTTGGTGAGTGGCATCCCCTGCTCTAGAGGGACTCGTGACACGCTTGTGCAAGTTATCAGCTGCAGAGAAGTCAACTCAGCTCGTGATTTAGCCACAGGAGCCCTGGGGTAATGAATCCAGCCTACACTGGCTGTGCTGGGGCCCTTTGTGGCAGCCTGTGGCCACTGGAGCCAGCTCTGCAGAGGGGAGGCTGCCCAGGGAGAGATGGAGCATCCCAAACCACCACCTCTTCCATGGATGGAAGTGGCAGCCACACGTGCAGGTACTCCCCAGGGTGATGCTGCAGAGGTGCCGTTCCCCTCTCAGGTGTGGCTGTGGCCTGGCAGTGCCTGGAGCACACCGGCAGCCGCCTGCAGCCGAGCTTCCCCCTCCTCTCCAGGCTGCCGGGATTAAAGCTGCTTCTATTCAACAGAAAGTAAAAATCTCCCTAAGCTTGAATAAAACAGCAAAGCCTTTGCTCCCAGCCAAAGACCAGAGCACATTTATGAAGCGACTGATCTTCTTTTCACCCTTCTCATCCACAAGCTTGGAGAAACCACAGGTACTCTTCCTGACCCCAGTAAAACCCACAGCGGCACATCCAGCCTGGTTCAGCTCTCCTCTGCTCCACACAGCCAGAAACACTGCAAGGGACTTGACTCCTGGCCAACTCCCCATGGACAGCACAGCCTTGCAGAGATCCGTCCGCGGATCACGGGGACCAGCAGGATCTGCTGGGGAAGGCCAGGTCATGCTGCTCCCTGCACAGCAAACCCTCTCTGAATCACCTAAAGACAGCTCAAAGCAAAGTTTGCAAAACCAGGTTAAATATCAGTACATGATATCAAACACTGGCTTCTCTAATTTTGTATTTTTAAGATCAGATAAAAAAGGAAAGGAAGATTTTTCCCTGAATGTCTCTTTAAAGATTTTCCAACAGCTTACACACAAAGCATTTAGACACTTTAATTTCCACTGCAATATGAATACTCTAACCCCAAATGAAACTTATTAAAAATTAAATTCTTATATTAAGTTTAAGATGCGTCTCTTTTCTCCCCAGGTCCCATTAAACATTCTCCCTACACACAGTTTAGAAGACAGAAGAGATCCTAGAGAATATTTACAAAGAGAACAAAACCCCCTGAGGGTTTTTATGTTACTACAACATTAATCTATTTTAATCACACAACAGATTAAAAACAAACAACATTAAATGGTTCTGCAAAGTACCGAGCAAAAGTCTATCTTTGTTGCACAAAAAAACCTCAGGGAAAAAAAAATAAAGTGCTTGGAAATAGGGTTTTTATGGTGTTCCAGAGAGACAGAGCATGACAAAATCAAGACTTGGGCCACAGAGCTCTGTGTGAGGAGAAGATCCTGGAATCCCAGGATGGTCTGGGTTGGAAGGGACCTCACAGGCCACCCAGTGCCACCCCTGCCATGGGCAGGGACACCTTCCACTGTCCCAGGCTGCTCCAAGCCCCGTCCAACCTGGCCTTGGGCACTGCCAGGGATCCAGGGGCAGCCACAGCTTCTCTGGGCAGCCCATTCTGTGATTGCTTCAGCAGTTATTCCTGGCATTAATCTTGGTAACTCTGATGTCCTCACTATTTCCTCCAGTCCCTCCAGCCTGTTCTCACACGGTGCCCTTTCCCACGTGTGAACATCCCCCTGGCCACCTAACAAACCCTGACTCCGGCTGGTTTTGGGGAATGGAGCCCAAGGAGCACAGGCTGTTCCTCAGAGCTTGCCATGAGCAGCTGCTGTGAACAACAGCTCTGGTTTCTATCCCAGGCTCTAAGATTTTATCCAGCCTTTAATTATTTACATCTATTGGAACAGTTTCAGTGCACTGAACTAAAATATCTATTGAGCTGTCCACAGGTCGTTCCCCCATATCATCCCAGTGCATTTAGAGCCTGGGGCTGTTCATGGATAGTTCACCCTTCCAGTAGCTCCATCTTGCTGGTGCTAATACAGAACCTCCTCTGCTGCTGCTGGGGCTGTCAGTGGCCTGGAGATCTCACTCGGATGCTCAGGGCTGCTTTTCCTCATCTTGAATAACCCAAATAATTGTGCTTTTGTAATTGAGTTTGTCATCTCCCTGCCCACAGACTCTTGATGAAGAACAGCAGCATTCTCTGGGACCATGCTGCATCCCAGATCACATCCATACAGCACTGGAAAGCCAAATCCTTCCAACAGTTACAATCCAACATGCTCCACCACAATTTTATAACCACCCTTGCCCAGAAGACCTTGGATGGGAGCAGTTACACCGGAGCTTGAAATTATCTGAAGAAACCACAAAGAAAAAAAGAATTGCTCTTGTTCAAAGGCAAGGAGCTGCTAAGATTCCCTGAAACAAGTGGAAGCATTTCACAGGGATGCTCCAATAACACGGGGTGCTCCAGGCAGCCCTTTTATCTCAACACTACCAACTCAGCTGCCAAAGCAACCGAAACCTTCAAGGGAATAATTTGTGTGGTTACTCCAGATTCAGCAGGAGATACAGCTCACACTGAACATCAGTGGGAGCAGCTGCAGTTGTTTCTGGCAGCATCGCTTCGGGTGTGGAGGGGGGAAATGCAGGGGGTTCTGCACAACAGTTGTATTAAAATCTTCCACTGTGTTTATTCAGTGGATTAACCACCAGCGTAGTGCAATCCCTGACAGGATTTGAGTACTTCATCCCAACATTCCTTCTTCCCAAACCAGCGGCTGCAATGGATAATCCTGATCCACCCGTGGAGGACAGCAAGGAGGAAGGAGCAATCCCTGCCTCCTCGCTGCACTTTGGGGTGTCTCTCTCCAAACTGGGAGCAGTGTGGGAGGGCTGCCCAGTCCTGGGAGGGAGCACTGCAATCCTGCTGCCCTGCTCGGGATCCAGGAGAGATCCACCTCCCTCGCTCTGCAGGACCAAGCACTGACACACAGCCCAAGGAAACACTCCTAAAGCCTGTCAGAGCCTGTGCAGCACACAGAGATGCCTGGAAATGTTTTCATGCCAGAGACATGGAGTGTCTGCCAGCTGTCACCCCCTGGGTGACACTGGTGAGGGATCCCAGGGAGCGACCAGGCTTTGGGAGAAGGAACAAACCAGTTGTGGCCACGGCAGCAACACAGGCCAGCCCCAGACATGGGACATGGACAGGACACAGAGGATGGCACGAGGACTCCACCCAATGGCAAATATGCACAAGGTATAAATGTCTGCCTAGGTGAGATCACAGAATCTCAGATGGTTTGGGTTGGAAGGGACCTCAAAGACCATCTCATCTTCCCCTGCCACAGGGAGGGACACCTTCCACTATCCCAGGCTGTCCAAGCCCCATCCAACCTGGACTTGGACACTGCCAGGGATCCAGGGGCAGCCACAGCTGCTCTGGGCACCCTGTGCCGGGGCCTCCCCACCCTCCCAGGGAAGAATTTATTCCTAATATCCAGCCTAAACCCACTCGCTGTCTGTTTGAAGCCATTCCCCCTTGTCCTGTCACTCCAGGCCCTTGTAAATAATCTCTCTCCATCTTTGTTGTAGGCTCCCTTCAGGCACTGGAAGGTCACAATTAGGAGATCCTTCACTGCTCTTACAGCTTGACAAAACTTTGTAGTGTTTCCAGTCTCAAGAATAAAACCCACCACAAGTCAATGCCCCCTCTTAGGAACCTGCTTTAAAATCCAGAGGATGTATATTCAGGGCTTTCTCTACTTGCATTGCAGTTTTTAGCCTCATGAAAGGGAATGCCTTTCACTTAATGGTATTACTTCAGGATCTAAGATAACAACAACAAAAAGATGATGAGGCTTCTGATAAAATCATGAAAGGCAGTAATGCTGCATCTTATTACCACTCCATGGTAATTCGGCTTCTCTTAGCAGTGGTAAGGGCCTCTCTAATGGCAGACAAGAGCTGTTGTTGAGCTCTGCTAATGATGCAGGAGATGGAACCGTGAGGCAGCCAAAGCACCAGCTCCTTCCAGGGCCACACACTCGGCAGGCAACATTATCTCTGCATTTTACAGGTTTTCACAGGAAAAAGTCACTCTTCAAAATCATATGCAATAATACTGTGAACGAACTTTTAAGCTGCTTAAGTAACCATCAACTCACAAAAGGAAGAAATGAAGTACCTGTGCCATGGCGAATAGATGTGTAAATGTGTGTCAACGCCACTGAATCTCTGCAGGGTTTTCCCATTGACCTGTTTGGAACTGCAGGGGGAGTGAGGCCAGCACCGAACCCACACCTGGATTTGAACCAGCTGCTACAGCTAGGAGACACCAGCTTTAAAAAATACCAGCAAATACTGGAGGATAATAAATGCTCAGCTCATGTTTATCCAAGCTCCTGGCATGCCAGCTTTGAGCCACAGAATCAGAGAATCACTAAGGCTGGAAAAGACCTCTAAGATCATTGAGTCCAATCATTAAAAAATGAAAAATGACTTTCAGAACATCCCCTCTCTCACACCAATGTGAGGACAGGGTCCACTTCCCATCCTGATCCCTCACCGTTCCAAGTGTTTGAGTATCCACCCAACGCACAACTCCAAAGGATCTCCCAACCCCATGTGTGAGTATGGGTTAAACACTGACTCGAAACAAAGAGCACCACTGTTTGCAGCTGCAACACAAGGGTGAGACCTCAGCACTCCCACAGTCAGAGGGCTTGGGGAAAAGTGTGAAGAAAGTTTTAGTCTTCCTATTCCCAAAATAGTCCTGGGTATCCATTCCAGAACTCCAATTTTGGATACCAGGAATGACAAGAGAGCAGCTTGTTGAACAAAAGCTATTCAGAGAGGAGTATTTCACCCAAAAAAGTGCAATGATTATTGGCTGCAATATCTGATACACAAGAAACACAGCAAAGAAAGACAGAATAAGAAAAAAAATTACTTTCTCCACCTGTGCTTTTTAATTGAAATTTAATTTTCAAGGGATTCTTGATGCCAGCCTCTTCCCACACCAGTTTGCAGTCAGCCATCATTAAGTCTGGGAGTTGAGGCTGGGCTACCACATACAGCCTCCTCTTTGCTAAACAACTCCTGCCCCACACTAAAAAAAAATATAATTACTCTTACTAAATGGATTCTACTTCTTTTCAAAACAGAACACACTGTCTTCTAGACTTTAAATTCCAATACAGCCAACTAAATTAAAACAAAGTACACACTGCCAAATGTTCTTGCTAATAAGACCAAAATCACTCTAGAAATTGAACGTCAGTTAATCTTCCAGCTAAGAATATCACGTAGAGAAGACGAGAGGACCTTGCCAGTAATCTTAAAATCGAGACTGATAAGGCAAAAAAATAACTCACAGCAGCTTGTGCTCATTTAATGTTCTCGTTGGTGGTTAATACCCCCAGCACCAAGGGGGGCTCACTGATCCAGGGCCACAGCACTTTTCCAAAATAATCCCCAGGAAGAAACAGTCCAGAAGGGTTATATTTAACACAGTATCACTTTCAGGCTAAAACAGTGCTTTCAGCTATTTAATCCCTTTCTGAAAGAGGTGGCCTCGTGTTTGGGCATGAGCCCCTGCTTCTGCTGTGTAGTTGCCACAATAGAGCAGAGGAGCTCTGAGCGCTGCCCTCTCTCCCTGGCTGGACACAGCCCAGCCTGCAGATCCTGCCCTGGGGTCAGCCTGGCTCCATCCCCGTCCCCACTCTGGGGTGAGGTGGCAGCGGGGGGACAGCCGGGGCTCCTGGGGGACACGGGCACTGCACAGCCATGGGAGAGCTCTGCCTCGGGAATGGGCTGCAGCAGGGAAAGGGCTGTTACCTGGTTTGGGATCCCCACAGCTGCTGCTGCAGATTCCAGGAGAATCCCTTCTCCCATCTCCTCGCACAGCTCAGCCCCAGAGTGACCGAGCAGAGGACACACCACTGCAGCAGCACAGGAGAATGAGAAACATCAGGAACATGGACCTGTTCTGAGCCTCTGCAATACCTTCCTGGAGGAGGATTTAGCTCCTCTGGGTCTGCTCCCTCCACCAAGGCCATGGGCAACTGCTGGGCAGCCCCCGGGATGAATCCCAGCCAGAATACAAACCACAGCAACACCTGGCTCACCAGGAGATTTCCACAGAGGGCCTCCTATCCCAGAGCAGACACTGATCACTGCTCTAGGCTGTTGTCAAGCTCATTAAATTAAAATATCTCCACAAACCCTCCCAATAAACCAGAACTGAAATGAGTTTCAGCAGCTCTTCTCTCGGGAGTGGAGGGGAGTTACCAGTCAAGCCCAAACACGAACAGGACCTAAACAGGAGCTAAAAGGCAGAGGAATTCCAATCCTGCCTCATCTGCTTCTTGGAAATTCATTTCTTAGATAACTAAAAGGCAGATAAATAATAAAAAAGGAGCTGCACTAAGTAGATAATTTGTTTTCAGGGATGTAAGTGGCAAATGCTGAATTTCTTTTTCATCTTGCCATGAGTTGCAGCAAACTGTCACTCTTACATGGGCAGCAAGGGAAAAACATACTTATTATTAGAAAACAATCACTTCCAGATCTGATAATAATCTGACATTAACAACTGTGGGGATTCTGCTGCCAAGGATGTCTTGTGTTATTCAGAAAACAAAAAAGAAAAAATTCCTGAGGAGGGAAAGCACACAAACAAATAATTGTTTTACATCCTATTAATAAACCTCGACAGCTCATGACTCCCCCAGAAAACGCTTGCAGTCCTGCTATCACCTTCCCGAGCAAGTTACCAAATCACATTTAACATTCCTGAGGTTAAAAAAACCAATCACAACTGTCCTAGAACCTGCCACAAACACGGGGGGTGCTGTTTATATCCAACCCTTCTACAGTGGGACACAACCTCCTTTTTGCAGTGGCTCCTGCTCCCCACAGCCAAGGCTGGAAGGATTTACTCCCTCCTTTGTTTTTCCAGTCTTAATCCCTGCCTGCAGCACGAGCTGCAAAGGCAGCACCATTCACACAGCCCCACATTACAGAGGTCAAGATCAGCTTTTAGGTGACTTGAGTTGGGTACAAAACTCTCCACTTGGCTTCTGACTTCCAGCTTCACCCATGGGGGATCTGTCAACCTACTGACCCCATCCAAACCCAGCTAAAGCCTTTTGACAGCAAATATTTGGGCTGTACATTTTGAGGATGCACCTAAATGGACCCCAACGTGCACAGGCAGTAACAGCATTAAGTGAGTGGTAAAATACCAGAGGGCTTTTGAGTTTCACCAAAGGATGGAGGATAGTTTGACTTCTCTACAAGAGGTTAGGAAGTCACTGGGAAAAAAAAAAAAAACAGACCTAATCACAGCATTGAAAGGGCCAGAAAACCACGAGGATATCCAGATGCATCTAAACAGGTGAAGTAACAATCTAGATGGTTCAAATAAAGGAAGACAATCTTTCATCTTAGTTTTTATATGTCTTGAAGGACTCAGCCACAGTGGGCACAGCAGGTGCTGAAGTTCCTGTGTTCACTGAAGTCACTAAGTTTATCGAAGCTCCTGTGTCCACCGCTCCTGTTGAATTCACAGCAGAATCCTTCTAGAGGGGAATTACATTTCCAGCTGGTGGGGTTTTTTTACACAGCTGACGCTACAGTGCGTACTGTAGTTTCTTACTACAGTAAGAGTTTGTATCTGTTCTTAGGTTTCACAGCAAAAGCCTTTTTTGGACAAGTTCAGGTTCCCTGAGTGCAGACAAAGAGGGATTTGAGTGGGGTGTGTGGAAATGATTTTTACAAAACACTCTCCCATCTGAAAATGAAGTTTTGTTTCCTCATTGGTGTTTTCTGGAGTTCAAAATAAACCTTTCTGCACCATTCAGCATTTCTGTCCTCACCCCTCTGCAAGGACCTCCTGCAAGTTAAACCCTCAGCTGTGCTTCCAGGCTCAGAGAGGCCACTCCAACACTGAAAATGGGATAAAAACTGCAGCCCATCTTAAGCACATCATGGAAATCTCTCTGTCTTTGTCCAAGAATCCTCTGCATTCCCATGGCCATTCCTCAGCACAAACAAACAATCCATCCAGCACCTGTGTGACAGGACACAAGCATCTCCTGAACTGCTCCACACTTACAAAAGGTGCTGGATTTACACCAAGACACTGCCCAGGACTGGCTGGGACAACAAAAGGCATCACAAAGAACCACGGAGCTTCCAACAGGGACAATGTCTGAGCGGGGCTGAACCCAGGGGACACAGAACCATGGCAGGGCCCCTAAAGATCACCTCATTCCACCCCTCTGCCACATACTGAACTTCATCTAGCTCCAACTCCTCCACCAAACCCCAAACTTCTTAGGGATAGATGCCCAAATCTCACTGATGGTCCCTGCCTGCTCCATCGCTTTGCCAGACGAATCCCACAAACAGGAGACTCCTAGGTTGGGTTTTCCTCCTCCCCTGTGCTTTTCACTGTCGTTTTGTTCTGGTTGCTGGGTTTGGGCTTTTCCCTGCAGTGGTGGAACACAGAGCTTGTGGAGTGCGTAACCCTGACAGCCCTGGAGCTGCTCCTGCCCCAGCCCAGCCCCAAGCGGGCTCTGGGAGCTCCTCTCCTCACACTCTCCAGTTAATGCCTCTGGAGGGTGGCCTGGGCACCAGCTCTTCCCTGATGTGAGTGCAAATCACTTGCCAAACTTAGTTTCATTTTGACTGTGCCTACCAGGCAAGGGTCACTTACAGACTCCATCATCTCCTTCCTTGTCTCCAAAGATTATAATTTGTCCATTGCAATTCACATCAGGATGCAATTTGGCAGGTAAGTTAGAAGCCTGGAGGCAATTATTTTCCTTTCTTTGGAGAAATGGGTTATATTCATTCAGTTATTTCTCAGTTATTTATTTTAGATGGAGCACAAGGGGGGAAAAAAGGGAAAGGAAAACAAGATGGGTTTAGATTTTATGATAGGATTGACACTCGATGTTTTGACATCTTAGCAGGGTTGATTATACTGATATATGCAATCCATGCATCTAATTCTACCCAAGAGGAAAGGGCTGTAAGAGGAACGTCTCAGCTCTTGCAGCCAGGTATTTGTGTGCCAATGAAAACAACCATTACGGCAAATCCTCAGCACTCACCCCCATAGAACAGTCACAGTTATTATTAGCCAGTGTAAATCACCTCATTTGTAACAGCTGAAATTTCTTCCTTTGAATCCGATGAGTGATGTGCTGCTCTCAGCTTACCAGGAAACACCTTTCTTATCCCAGTGATTTTCCTTGGAAACACAGCCAAAAACGACATTTAAATTATACCCAGGCTTTTACAGCAGCACAGGTGACAGGTCATTCCTGCCCAGACCTTCCCCTCACTGCTGCCCACGAGCTGACCCTGCTCTGACCTCTCTTGCCAAACACACCCCTGATGTTCACACCATCATCCAGCCTTGCCTGTGCCTACGTGTTCTCTGGACATCACAAATTAAAGGGTTAATGTCCAGATCTAAGGAATAACCTGGACAAAACAGAAAGGATTAGATATGGACGAGTAGCTTTCACCCACAACAGCCTCCCTGTACAGCTTTAGTGGACTCTGGTGGAGGTCAAGACAGTTTCCCAGCTGGATTTTTCCAGACCCTACAATAATTACTCGTCTTTTCACTATTACCTTTCCACATTATAAAATATGGTTTCCACATGGCTCAAAGAATAACTACCAGAAGTCTTCCCTTCTCCCATTTGTGCTCACCAGATATATCTGGAAAGGAATTTCACTGAGCCCAGATCTGTCAGCAGGTCCCAGGGTGGACTCAGCCCTGTGTCACCATTTCACAGCATCCCAGAATGGTTTGGGGGGGAAAGGACCTTAAAGCCCATCCAGTGCCCCCCCTGCCATGGGCAGGGACCCCTTCCACTGTCCCAGGCTGCTCCAAGCCCTGTCCAGCCTGGCCTTGGGCACTGCCAGGGATCCAGGGGCAGCCACAGCTGCTCTGGGCACCCTGTGCCAGGGCCTCCCCACCCTCACAGGGAAGAATCTTTTCCCAATTTTCAATCTCACTCTACTCTCAGTCACCTTCCTATCAATCACTAAACCCACTTCCAAGCTCATTTCCATTTTAAAAAGCAAATTATTAGAAAAGAGTGGTTCCAGAACTCCTATTTATTGGAGCAGGTGATTACTTATTTCAGCAGTTAAAAAGAAGATGCAGTAAGTTTTATTTTAGCCAATTAAAGAAGTTCCACGTGAACTCCCCGTCAGCCCCAACCAATTCCACGTGAGCACAGCAATGTGCAAAGCTGCCACTGAAACAGTTCAATGAGCCTTAGCCCAGAATAAATTTGCCAGATCAGATCTTTACTTGAAAACTGAATTTTAGGAAACTGCAGCTTTTCTTGCAAATCTTTTCAGGCACCGTGCCCCGTAAAACAGACAGTGAGATTTCTCTGACATTCCAGTGGAAGCCTAAGTTTTATCAGAGACTGTAAAGATTTAAAGTCACAGTATAATCTCACCTCCTGCTTCTGGGGCCCACTTCCCTTATCAATTAACCTGTCAGCTGACAGTCGGCTCTAATTAATTAAATCCTTTTTTAATGAAAAGAATTTGCCGTGAGCACAGTCTGTCAGCTCCAGAACCACTCTCCCATCAGGAGCATGTCACAGCAAACCCCATTAAATACCTGCAGAGAACCCAACACTAGCAGCAACCTCACACTCCCCATGGCTGCTGCACACACCTATAATGTTATTTTTCCATGTCTGTATCCTGCTGCCACAGGAGGCTCTTTCCTATAAAAATCTGCCCTTGCATTTGGCCCTGATGCACCTTTGTTCCAGCTGCTTGCAGAAGTTATGTTTGTGTATCCATAATCCCAGAGTAGAGAGGTTCCCAGACAAAATCCCAACACCCGAGGCCTCTGAGAACACCTTTTTTGGGGAATACTCAGTGTCTGAGATGGACATTTCTCAAAATGCACAGAAGAAGTCATCCAGAACCCTGGCTCCAAGAATAAGATTTTAGACTTATTTCTTTTAAAATCATACAGTGACAGACTTCGTGGATTCCTTGGACTTTGAGACTTTATGGACACTCAGACTTCACAGACATACCAGAGGCCACACTTCCATCCTCTGGGAAAGCCACAGTTTGGACAGAACTCCCCACACACCATCCCTGCCCCGTGCATTCCCCAGCTGGGAGGAGATGGACACAGGGAGCTTCTCCCTGGGAGCAGTGTGTTAGAAAAACAGGGATAATCCCTGTGCTAATGATTCCCCTGCTCCCTGTGGCTTCAAAGGGCCTGGGATCACATCTGTCATCTTCTCCAAGTGTTAGCAAACAAAATTACAAGTTTTAATGCTACAGGTCCCAACAAATTCCCCTTGCCCTCAGTGCAGCAACAGACTTAAAAATAGATGTAATGAGCAGCTTTGGATCTGCATAAATCCCCTGTGGAGTTCATTAATGATTTCATTTTTGGCAAGACACCATGTCAAACGAGGGAGCATTATTAAAAACATACATAGATATATGTACCTGAAACTGCATTCGTGCAGATGCTCAGGGAGAAAAGGAGGCTGTGTAATTCTGGTTTACCTTTTAAAGAACATGATTGTAACGGCGTGGAGCTGCAAAGCCTTTTGTTCTCACAACTAATTGCAGCTCTCCAAGGGACGCCTGAATATGCAATTATTTTTATATTTGAGAAAATGGGATTCGAAAGTTTACCATGGAATCATGGAGTGGTTTGGGTTGGAAGGGACCTTAAAACCCATCCAGTGCCACCCCTGCCATGGGCAGGGACACCTCCCACTGGCCTAGGCTGCTCCAAGCCCCAGTGTCCAACCTGGCCTTGGGCACTGCCAGGGATCCAGGGACAGCCCCAGCTGCTCTGGGCACCCTGTGCCAGGGCCTCCCCACCCTCCCAGGGAACAATTCCTTCCCAATATCCCATCCATCCCTGTCCTCTGGCAGTGGTAAGCCATTCCCTGTGTCCTGTCCCTCCATCCCTTGTCCCCAGTCCCTCTCCAGCTCCCTGTGACCCCTTTAGGCACTGGAAGGCCACAATCAGGTCATTCCAGAGCCTTCTCTTCGCCAGCAACCCCAGCTCTCCGCCTTTCCCCACAGCAGAGCAGCTCCAGCCCTTGGAGCATCTTCATGGCCTCCTCTGGACTCACTCCAAGCTTTCCAGTCCTGCAGTTAAACACAAGCAGCTCTGATCCTGCCACTGTTTGTTCCTAATCTGCGCAATACGAGGTGAGTTATTGCTCCGTGAGGCTCCCATTTCACACCACGGCTGCTGGTGCATGAAATCCCAGGAATGTGCCTGTTGACAAGGCAAGGTTCAGCACGTCCATCACCAAACCACCCTCAGGAAATTTGCTGCTGGCTGATGTATGGTTGTTGCGAGAAGAGAAACCTCAAACGCAGCACGTCAAAAAGTATGTGCTGCCTTCACCTCCCGTTTACTCCTCAGGGGAAAAGGTAAATAGAGTATAAGCAATTTCTTTCTTTTTTTAAAAGAAAAAAAGTGTACCCTGCCTGAGACGTAGAGAAATCATTTACCTTCTGCCTGTCAGAGCAAGTTCTCTGCCTGCTTTTTCTATCTTCAAACCACAGCCCAACAGAATGGATTCACTCCATCTACAAAGGGCAAAGTTTAAGTTGCAGAGTGAAAATGAAAGCCCAGCGATAAACTCCGGGTTTTAAGCAGTGCTTAAGTTCCGTGGGTAGCCAGAGGAAAGTAGATAAAACCTAAATATTCAAATGGAGACTGCTAAAGTCAGTTTATCATTTCCTGAAGAATCAGCTCAAAGACAGAATCCTATTCCCTGCCTCCTGTTTGCATTTGGAAATTACTTTATCCATAATATGTTTACTAAAATAAGCAACATGAACACATAAATTCTGAAAGCAGACTTTTACCCACAAACCAGGCTGATCCCTGAGCTTTGAAGTTTCCATAGCTGCCCTGTTTTTTTTGGCCACTCCTCATTCTGACTGCTAGCAGCAGAAGAACCATAAAACATTGCAGAAAAATGCTACAGATTCTTTGCCAAAACAAGTAACATCCCCCCTCCCAGCATCTTTCTGAATCACTTCCAGTAACATCACAGTGCCGCTTCTCCCTCCTTCCCCACGCTCTGCTTACCAACACTGCCTGCCTGAGCACAGCAAACAAACACAGGCAAGAACAGGAACATCCTCATTCCCCTCGTTGGCTGCTGGCACCACCTGGGCACACACTGGGACTGACCTGGCTGAAAAATCGCAACCTGCTACTCACTCACAGGCACAAAAAAGGAAACTCTTAAAAAAGGGGGAATTACAGGAAATGTCAGGTTACAGAGTCTCCCACATACCTGTGAATGCATCCATTTTATTTTATCCACTAGACATGGGACTAGCAATATCAGCAGCTCATAGAACCCCAGAAGGTTTGGGCTGGAAGGGACCTTAAAGCCCATCCAGTGCCACCCCTGCCATGGCAGGGACACCTTCCACTGTCCCAGGCTGCTCCAAGCCCCAGTGTCCAGCCTGGCCTTGCACACTGCCAGGGATCCAGGGGCAGCCACAGCTGCTCTGGGCACCCTGTGCCAGAGCCTGACCACCCTCCCAGGGAACAATTCCTTCTCGATATCCCATCTAACCCTGTCCTCCTTCAGCTTAAAGCCATTCCCCCTGTCCTATCAGACACAGCCGTGCACTCCAGGGCTCCAGGGTGGTTTCCTGCAGCTCCCTGGACACCCAGAGCCCCATGGTGCCGGAGCCCTGGGGAATTTGGGATTCTCCAGGAGGATGAGCAGAGTGATGCTGGGGCTGTGCTGCCAAAGGGCAGCACCCAGCACTCCCTGAGGATGTGGGACTGTGCCCCTGTGCCAGGTGCTGGCACAGCCCAGCTGACCCAAAGGGCTGCAAGACACAGACCACCCCAAAGGCACCATCCTACTGGGGACTTCTCCCTTCTGGGGACCCTGGCGCAGCCATCGCTGCCTTCTCAAGACGCATTAACGCGTTCCAAAGACAAGAGTTTTCACTGCTTTTGTGTAAACTGTCAGAGCAATCAAAACCATCCTTTGAGACAAGTTACTGGCTAATCTAATTTTTAAGTATGCACAGCATTCAACTTTAAATTAATTATAATATCAGACTAAAAGGCGAAGATGGATCACTTCCTGGCACACCCACAGACCCCCTCAGATGACAGTGTGTGAGTGCCATTGTTTTTTAATTATTATTTCTTCAAATGCCTTTGTTAAGCCTTTGTTCCAAGTTGCCAGCCCTTTACCTGCAGGAAAATGACAGTGACTTGTCCTGGGGTGCTGAGGACCCCCCGGCACACCATCCCCAAGCTGTCCCCTGTGTCCCAGCCCTCTCTGAAGCGTGGTGGCTGTTGTCACCAGGGGCTGTGCACACAGCAGGCTGTGGCAGCTCACTGTGCTTAGGGTTTGCTTCACCCAATTATCTGTTTGTCACTGAGAGACCTGCGTATCGAGCAGGTATTGTCAAGTTATTTTTGGCCCCTGATGTAGTGGCAAAACATAAAGAGGCCTTGAGGTGAACAACCACCTTGGCAGCAAGGCACGGAGCTGATGTGCTGTTGAAAGGCTGGAGAGCAATTAGGTTATTTGAGTAAGAGGAGATGCTGGGCAGGGCATGTGAAGACAGAGAAAAGCTGCTGAAGTATTGAAATGCCACCCCCCTCCTTCAAGTTGTCAGCTAACTATTTAAGCAAGGTGTTAATTTACTGCAGGCTGGATTGCAGACAAGCTTAATTTTTTTATTAATTCAGAAGATGCACAGACTTGTTCCACATGCACACATTGCCCAGCCCTTCCCAGACAAGTGGAGCAGCTTGCCAGATGATTGTTATCACCATTTAATTGTATCACAGTGATTCCCACAAGTCCTGGCCGTGGGCCTGGTGTGCAGAGTGAGGGGCTGTGCAAACAGGGCCAAAGGTGGTCTGTGGAATGATAAGTCCAGAGTGAGAATCAGCATTAGGTACAGAGAGCAGACACAGAAGCAGATGGAAAACCAGCTCAGTCGAGATCCGTCACCCCACGAGGCAGCTCACAGGATGCCGAAGGCATGGAGTGACCTGAGGAGCACCAGGGTAGGGCACAAGTCCTCTCTCCAGCTCTGGGGGTGTCACCCGGTGTCCATGGGACTGGTCAGTGAATGGTGTCACACCCATGGTGACCACAAACACTGCACAGCCCCGGGCTCTGCCGAGGACACCCTCAGGCACCGAGGGAGTGCACTGTGGGGAGTGGTTCTGACCTGGCTGACTGATCAAATTGGGCTTTACCTACCCAAACTCGACTTCACATCCTGTCTGCATCACAGGAAGTGCATACAGCATCTGAGGGCCTGGCAGCACTGGGCCATGGTCTTTTAAAGACTGACAGAATCATGGAATGGTTTGGGTTGGAAAAGACCTCAGAGCTCATCTCATTCCAGCCCCCCTTCCATGAGACACCTTCCACTAGACCAGCTTGCTCCAAGCCCCATCCAGCCTGGCCTTGGACACTTCCAGAGGGTCACTTCAAGAAGATATTTATTTTTGTAAAATATTTATGCAGATATACCTACAGGAAAACACTCTGTTAGATAAGCACCTTCCAAGTGCAAATTCACAGGTCACTAATTTGGGCATAACATATCTAGAGAAACCACTGGGAAAATACAAGAGCAGATACAACAGCCAAGTTTTAGGAAGGAACACTGACCACAGCATGGAAAAAAGCTGTTAGACAAGAAAAATGACCTTTGCAACAGAGAAACAAGCATTTCCTAATTCAATCCATGGAGCCAGTTGGTTTTGCTTTAACCTTTCAAGTGGTCAAGGACGAGGGCCTGTTCCCAAAGGTTATGATTTCTCTTGGAGCCTGGACTGAGCAGGTCACAGGGACCTGTTTGCTCATGGCTGTGGCTGAGGGCGAGCTGCAGATGACAGGACACCCCTTTTCCTGCACAAGCAGCAGCACCACAGGCCCAGGGACATCCCCAGTGCGAGGGTGAGCTCATCCCTCTGACCACCACAGGCAATTGCCAGTGTATTCTGAGGGTTGCTCACCCTGTCTGCAGCCAGACACGACTGTTCAGGTGTGAACTGGGTTATAATGAGCTGGTTGCTCGAGAACCACGACTTCAAAATGACTCTGGCTGGAGTTCTCTGCTTTAAAGGTGTCTGACGCAGCCATGGGATTTCTCTTGGCGTGGTGAAAGAGGCTGAACCAGGTGTTCCAGGATTGCTCCCAAACGTGCTCTCGTCCCTGAATGTGTTCAGAGAACCTGGCACAACCCTTCCGCGCTGCTCCTTCCAAAACCCTGACTGCTTTCCATCTTTCCACCCACATGGTCAATCTTTCCCAGATCTCAAAGGCTCTGGAGGCTGTGTATTCATACAGCAGCAATCCTCACCTTCACATCAACACCCACTTGACTGGGGGTTAGAAACACAAGGCTGAACTTCTGGCAATGAATGAAGACCAGAACAGAGCCCAAGACCATTCCTCTGCCTTTCCTGACAAAGGGGTGAGGTGAGAGCCCAGGAGTTCACCCCATTTCTTCCATATGAGAACTACATGAGACCTGTTCAGACCTCAGGAAGATCATCAGGAGAACATGAAGAACAGTACCTAAAGAACCTCTCCTAGATGCAATCAGATGGAAGAGGAAAGATTCCAGCTGTTCTCCCTCAGGAAATGTCAGAAGCTCAGCATTAGACTCCATCTCTCACAGCCTGAAGTGTCTCCCTGCCTCCCTAACCAAAACACCTGGGGATCAGCCGCCTTGGGAGAGCAATTCCCTTAATGACAGCATCTCTTTATGCTGCCCCAGGGTGCCAGAAGAGCTGGTTTTGAAGTTCCAAAGCTGACCCACCCCTGAGGCTGAGATCCACAGCAGGCACTGTGCTCCCGGGACAGCTTCCCACCCCTCCCCAGGGGCAGCAGGGCCTGCCTGCCACTGAAAAACTGCCAAAGTCAGATCTTAATAATCATTTATCTCAGCAACACGGGCAAGGAGAAGAAAAAAAACCCAACAGTTATTATCGCAGGACAGAACAAACTGGTGCTGAGGTCCCCAGGCAGCTCCCACATCTGCTGAAAGCTGCACAGGCCCCAGGCATACAACCCCTGGCAATAAACCCAGCCAGCAGCAGAAAAACCAGGGCTTTGCTCATCTGCTTTTGATTTTTAAATGCTGCTTCTCTTAAAAAATGAAGTTTCAGTGCTTCTGGGGCCAACAACCTAGCAAATGAACTAAGTATTTATTTGTGGCTTTATTACTTGGCAGATGCATTTCCATGGAGTGGTTTTTCCTTAGGACCTAGCCTGCTCTGTAGCAGCTGTTTTCTATTACAAGCCACTCAAATTCCTTTGCCTCTAATTTCCAAAAGTGCCCACTAACCTGAAATATCTGGAAACTACAACAAATGGCTGTGGGAGCTCAGCAGCAGTTTCACCTCATCCCTCTCCCCAGGTTCTTCCCCATCTCCCTCACCAAGGCTTGAACTGGCCCAGGTGGTCCCAATTCTCCAGATCCCCCAAGCTTCAAGACCCCACAATGTTTGTGAAACTCCATGAAAGACCCACAGAGTACAAAGTGACCCAGAAAAAGGTTCCCACGGGGGCTGGGGAACAAGGTTTGGCCCACGTCGTGTATGACTTTTGAATCACTACAGGTGAGAGGGGAACAGAAGGTTTGGAGAGCTCCTCTGACTGTGATCAGGAGATTGGAATAAATCAGGTGCTCTGGAGAGGTCAGGGCAAGCTGTGAGTGTGGCTTGAGCCACGATTTCCAGTGCCAGGGGAAATCCTGCTGCATTAACACCGACTCCAGCTCTGGTGGCGTTTGGGTCTTGTGCTGCTGGACTCGTAAACTCCCTCCTGGCCCCACTCTGAACAGCCTTTAGCAAGTTGAGGTCTTCAGCTCCAAAAAAAAGGAAAAGAAAAAGGTTTCTTGGGAACAGCACTTTTGGCTTGGAAATTCTTGACTGCAAGGGTGGGGAGGCCCTGGCACAGGGTGCCCAGAGAAGCTGTGGCTGCCCCTGGAGCCCTGGCAGTGTCCAAGGCCAGGCCGGACACTGGGGCTTGGAGCAGCCTGGGACAGTGGAAGGTGTCCCTGCCCATGGCAGGGGTGGCACTGGATGGGCTTTAAGGTTCCTTCCAGCCCAAACCATCCTGGGATTCCACAACTTTGTGATAATCACAGAAGGAGCCCCCTCCCAGCTCCCACCTCACTCTCCCAGCACATGTAAGTGAAGGCCATTAACTGCTCTGAAGGGTACTTCACTCAGTTTATCTGCTCCTTTGTTTGCCACTTTTTGAGTACACATTGATATTGGCTTTTTTAAACCACTTGAACACTGTGCAAGGCCCTTTCAGACACACTTGAGACCTCTCTCAGCCAGTCACATCCAGCTTGGAAAACAGCTCCTGTGACACTGAATAACTGAATGCCTTGGATAACACCAGGACAAGTGGTGATGCCACCCCTCTGCCCTTGCCCAGGCTCTGCCTCCTCCCATCCCATCTTGCACTTGAGCAACTCAGCTGCAAAATCATCCTTTCTATTTTTTTCTGTGTTTAGGTTTCTGGTGACAAATCACTCAGCTCACACCGCCCAACTTTGGTGCCCAAAGCCAGGGCAGCAGCCATGTGGGGGAAGAGAATGGGACCTGCTAGGGACAGGGACAGCAAAAGGGGCTTGAACCATCCTCATTCACCAAGGTCCAGCAGGGATAAGAAAAAAGGAAATCTCAGTGATCCTGGGTGGCTCAGAGTCCCCAGGGTCTCGCAGGATTTATTCCTGTGGCTCTCATCCAGCAGAGCACTCAAGTAAATGCTGGGTGTTAACAAGTGTTTGAAGTCAGCGGAGCCAGGAGGCACAGCACTGAGCTGAACTAAACCAGGACAAAGCAGGGTCTGTTTATTCTGCCCCCTGAGCCCAGAAATGCCCTCTCACGACCCCTTCCCTCTCTCAAGACTCACAGCATCCCTTCATAACCAGGCCCCGCCTTTTCCTTTGGATAATCTGTGCTGAGCCATGAGAAAGCCAAAAATTCATCAGATTAAAGTCTCATCCTTCACAAAGTCTTCTTTGCCACCAGAAGGAACTTCTCACTGGAAAGCTCGATTTCAGTTTTTCTGCCTACTCAGACAAATATTATTGCACTCAGGTCATACAGTGAAGAGTTTCTTCACATGTTCAGACTCTGTGTTTTTCTAGGGGAAAAAAAAAAAAAAAAGCTGAGATTTTGGAAAGCAACAGCGAGATCTGCCTGTGGTTCTCCGCTCCTATTCCCACAGTTTGGAAAACAACAACTAATTCATAGAACTTCACAGGCTTTTGTGGGCAGTCTGCATGATAAAATAACATCTGACTTTGTGGGATCATTTTATGTGGAGAGACATTTAAAATATGTCAGGGTGGTGATTAATCATGGAATGGTTTGGGTTGGAAGGGACCTTAAAGCTCATCTCATTCCATCCCTGCTGTGGACAGGGACAATTCCACCAGACCTGGATGCTCCAAAATCTGTCCAACCTTTTTGAAGGCAAAAGGCATTCTTGTTTGGGGGACAGTTGAGAAATGGAAGAAAAAAAAATCCTATTTGCTTTGGTTTTAAGAACCTTTTAAGACTTTATTAAAAAATTACAAAAGGAAAAAAATCCCCCACACTTCATACAGACATCCCTGCAAAACTCCTACTGACATCCAGAGTGTCAAGACTGGAGGATGTGGAATATTTTGGGGTGCCTTTTTTTTTTAAATTAACAGTAGCTGTCTAACAGCCCTTGCTCAGGTTGTGTAATTGTGCCAAGTGAGGAGGCACGAGATTCTATGGAAGAAGGGCTTGGGAGGTGACCTGGAGGGTTGGAGGCACAGCTGGGTGTTTGGGAAGCCTGGGCCATCCATGTACCCCATAGCCACACCCTGAGCATGTTCTGCACAGCTCTCCTGACTTCAAACCATCTGAAGAGAGGCTGGTGGTGCAACTTGGACAATCAACCACTTCTCTCTGAAGGTGAAGTTAATTTATGGCCCATTCCTTCTCTTTCTTTTGTTTTATTCTCGAGCCACGAAGGGCACCCAACGCCCCACAAGATGCCAGGGTGCTGCTGGAGGCACTGCTGCTCCCCACGAGGGCTGGGGGTGACAGCAGCACGTTCTGGGAATGCCCTGTGCTGGCTGTTCCCTCCCTCCTGCTGGGCCCTGTGTGCTCCCACAGGCTTGGAGGGAGGCCTTTGGTCCTCCTACAACCCAAGCAAGGGGCTGTGGAACTAGAGTCCATCCAGCACCAACATTAAATGACAAATCCAGTGAAGGAACTCACGTTGTCCAGCGTTATCTACGACCACTGATCCATTGTGTGGTGTCCTTGGCTTAAGTCCTGGGTTAAACCCACTCCCAGGCTGAGCCTGCGGGCAGGAGTGGCTCTGCTCAGGTGACACCCTGCTGCTGCACACCTGATGCACACGTGGCCCCTCTGCTGTGACATTGCTGCGCTTTTCCAGTGGAAATGAAACACGTTTGATAAGATAACAAATGCCTGGCAAAGCACACTGAAGCTATGTAAGGGAGAGAACAGGAGGGGGAAAAGAATCTTGTATAAGCAGCAAAACAATACAGCTTTATCTAATCTCAGCAACTTATTGCTGCTTGTCTGCCTGTGTGTGTTTTACTGACAAAATAAAATAAATTGAATCAGCTCACACATGATAACATGCTCTTTCCTACCTCATACTAATTGCTTGGCTAATTGATGTTTGTTGAACTTTCTCCATTTCATTGAGTGATTAGGTACAAAGCTAACAGTTGACATCTGTAGGCGCTTAACTGGCGTCTGTAATTACTGTTAATGTTAAATAATTGTTAGTTAATTGGAGTGGTAACTGACTGAATGGAATCCAGATTGTGAAGCAAAAAGAGACCTAGTTAAATAAACATACATTTTCAGAGAAAATAACATTTTATTACAAGGGAGAGACTAACAGCAGGCCAGATAGGGGAGGTCTGCAGGATGCTCTGTTCACCAAATCTCACAGCAGCCTCCAGCCTGGACTCCCCCAACCACAGGTATGGCAAGGCAGGATCTTTGTCACTAAAACACTCCTATCTCAAGATTTCTTCCACCTTATTTTGCGCCAATTAGCACAACTTTACGGCCCAACACTGATGTCTTTTTTGAGAAGATCAAATCTAGGCTTATCTACAAAATAAATATTCCCTCCATATTTGATACAATTGTGTTGGCAAATATTGCCATTTTGCTACCCAGACTGGAACAGCTTGACTTTGCAAAAATCCACAGCCTTAAATGAACTCTTGGGGGCATGTGATCACCAACTGACCACAAAGGGTACTTGATACCAGCCCAAAGGGGCAGGGATGCCCAGAACAACACTTCCACCTTCTGCCTCTCCTGTTTTGGTCACAAAAAGCCAATGCCTTCAGGTGCTTGTACCATGCTGGCTGCTTTCTGCCTTTATTTTGAGTTACTAACATAAAAGTTACCAGTGAAGCCTTGAAAGGCTCCTGTTTGGTAAGTTTAACAATTTAAGGATCTGAAATTTTTGGAAGAGGTTACTTCGGATTCTCACCTGCCCCTCTGGGCACATCACGTTATCCAGCAACCTTTTCCTGCAGCTACAGAACAGCTCTGGGACCTCCTGGCACTGGGATCCTACAGCTCTGGGACCCCACAGCTCTGGGACCTCCTGGCACCGGGATCCCACACCTCTGGCACCCCACAGCTCAGTTGGCAGCCACGGTCCAGCCGAAAAACCACTAGCATGCAGAGAAGGAGAGGGCACGGAAGGCGTAGGACTGGAGAGGGGTGGTTTGTGCTTAGGAGATGCAGCCATAAAGGATGTTATGAACAAATTCCTTGCTCAGATAAAGCCTCCCTGGTGCAAGAATAGCTGCCTCACTCTTTTGTGCAGCAGAACAAAGCACCATCTCAAGACATTTATTGACCTTTTTGTCTGCTTCACTTGGAAGTCAGAGTGAAGTGACCCAGCAGCTCTTCTAATCTAACTCAGGGGTACCAAAAACCCGGGCTCTCCAAACCCACAGCTTCTTCAGTGCTCAGCCTCTCCCTAGTGAGAGACTGAATTTCCACACGGAAAATACTGAAAAGCCATTTGAAAGCCACAAAACACCAGCAAACCAGTGATTCAAAGCCACCAGGGAAGCCTCCGCCAGAAAGGCGAGGGGACACCACTTGTCAGGGTGTCACTTGTGGGGTGAGCCATCAGAACTGCCACAAAACCAGACATCTGGGATGATTCAGAAGCTCCTGAGGTTTGCTGGCCTGGGGCTGGTTCCCTGCAGCGCTGGGGCTGCTCCAGAGCTCCGAGAGCAAGGGAGGAAGGGGCATTTCAGTGAGAAGAGGCAACAGGGAGGGCCAACATCCACAACAACGGCCACCCAAGCTGTGGGTGGCAAGCGAGGCTGAGAGCACACCCCAAGTGAGTGAGGATGTGGTGTGGGTTCCTCCAGACCCTGGACAGGAGGGAGGCAGCCCCAGTCAGTCCTCTGGTACACTGGCCACGGTAACACTGCGCATGTGCTGCCTGCATAGCACTGGATCCACTCACACCCAACTCGAGATGCCGTGGAGATGGTTTACCCACAGTGAGAGCACCTCTCCACAGCCAAGGATCTCCTGTGAATGGATCAGCAGGGAAGGAATTGCCAGCTTTAGCTCCCTGCTTATTTACAGAAACAGATGTTGTAGAGGATCCTCAAGAACTGCTTCACCACAGATAGCCAAGGGGAGAGACAACAACATGCCTGTTTTTTCCAGGGCAGGATATTGCTGTAGAACCACCTAAAAAGCCAGGGCTTGATCTGACTGGTATTTCAGCCACCAGTGAAGCCTCCTAACCCAGATGCCTTGATCTACCTCCAGCTGAGAGTATAAATATTTCTCTGACAGCTGGTGGTGCCACGCAGCAGAAGGATTCATAAAGTTTACATGAACATCCTGTAAACAATTTGAACATAAAAAGCTCTAACAGCCCAATTGTGCTTCTGATCAAAGGCAAACTTCAATATACAGCACAAATGGAAACTCCACCACTTTGGGACTCATTTCTCCCTTCAGGAAAAGCTGTTTTCCAAGGGTACGTAGGAGGGAGTTAACATAAATGAACCACACAGTTGTAGTAGGAGCTGCCTGCTCTGCAGCTTCAGATGTGTGTATTTAAATTATTGAGAGATAATGGAATTTAATTACACTGAGAAGTCATGTTGCAAAAATTCATGAACAAACTCTGTACTTTGGCTGGGATTAATGGTGCTGAGGTGAAACTCTCAGAGGGTGAGGGGCAGTTCTGTTCCTTCAAAGACACACAGACTACAAGCAGCAGTCCCAAACTGGAAGGGCCATCCCGCAGGGAGCAAGGGAGGGAGAGCGGGATCTGCAGGCGGGGGATGCTCTCCTCTGCCAGCTCTGCTCCAACTCATTTATTCAGACACTGACAGCTCCTCTGTCAAGCATTACCAAGGGCCCAGACCCTTGGGTGCTCACCTCCCAGCACAGCCACCTGGATTCCCATGGGAACCATCTCCTGGGATAATTTAAGCACTACAAGGTGTTCCTGCCAGAGCCATGGAGCGCAGGGCTCTGATTCACATCCAGGGACCACTCATTCAGTGGCAGCTACAGAACCTCCTGCTCTGGGCACCAAGCTCCATCCCTCCCAAATCCCCAGCCCCGCTGCAGACACACTGAGGGCTGGGGACCTCTGGGAGTGGTGGCAGTAGGGAGGCGAGAGCCACAGCCCTTTCCATCGCTCAGCTCTGACACGAGTCCCAGCCCTGAGGGACCCCAACACCCACTGGCTGCCCCCAAAAGCTCACAGGACCTTTATAGATTCAGGGATGCACCTTCCCATTCAGCTCCAAGGGCAGCCAAGTCCTAAATGGGAGCTGAGAGACTTCTCCTCAAGGGGTTTTACCAGCTCTTCTACGGAGGGTTGGGGGGATTTCACTTAGCTCTAGATTTTTTTAATTCTTAGTGTTTCTGAAGGAGGGATTGTTCCACATTACACATCCACGCTAATCCATCACTCCTTGAGCCTGAGCACATCTTAAGCCTTGAAGTCCACAATGAAATGACAGAAAGGGGACAAAATGTATACATGAGATCTAAAATGCTTCAGGATTTGTACCTGCTCCATAAATACATGACTTCTGTAATTTCTTCTACTTCAGTTATAAATAATACTTAAAAATAATAATAAAAAAAAAAAGGCAAGAAAACCCCAAGCAGTGTGTGAGCCACGGGTGGCTGTGGGACACCCAAGAGGTGTGGCCATGGACACAGAGGGCCGGACCCTGTCAGCCTGCCCAGCCCTCTCAGCCTGGCAGCTGGGAAGGTTCCATCATGATTTACCCAATGCAAATCTGACCTTTCTTACGAGTGACTTTTATTGCTTTTGGCAAAAGCAGCCGTGGACAACACAGTGGGGAAGAGCTGGCTTGGAAGGAAACAGCCTGAGCTGCGGAGAGGGAACTTGAACTTGGAATATTTCAAACTGACAGCCCCCGGGCACTCGGCACTCAGAGCAGGAACAGCTCCCCAGCACCGGCAGAGCCCAGCACCTGCCTGCCAGCAATTACTGACATTATCTCCAAACACGGGAGCTTTTCTGAGCTTCTTTTCCTGATATTTAGTAGTCTGAAAGCTAATCCCTTTGACAAAACTGTCCCCTATGCTTTTTCCGTTCTTTCCCCTTAATCTCTTTCTCCCAGTGGAGAAAAAGAAAAAAAGAGGGTGGAAAAAAAAAAAAAAGAAAATACCAGCCAGCCTAGTTTGACCGCACCTGGATTTGCATTGATTCCTCCCTTGTCATTCATGTTACCAACAGGAATTAGCATATGGCTTTAAGGGGAAACTCAGGAGGAGAAAAGAAAGATGCCATTTTGATGGAAATAAGGGGCAAAGGAATAATCTACCATCAACTAAAAAGCTTATTTGTGTACGGTTTCCCAAGCAAAGCTTCGAAAAGCCCATGTTGATTTTAGGCTACACAAAGAAACCCTAATCCTTTCAAGGGAACTAAATCACCAAAGAAAAGTACCTCGGAAGAAAAGGCTCCCTGTCAAGCATGGGTATTCACATCCAAAGGGACGCCACGAATCAAGCTCCGTAAGTAAACAGCAATAAGAATGTGGGAAATGTGTTTGAGTCAAAAAAGAAAACCAAAGGAAGAGGAAGAGGGGCCTACTCTTCATCAGTCACCTCCCGGGGAGGAGAGGAGCCCCTCACCCTGGTTACAGGCCAGCGCCAGGAATGCGGATTCACCGCCCGGCTTCTCCTGCCCTGCCCAGCCCCAAGAAAGGGCTGCTCAAATGCCGAAGCTTTTTACAGCAAATTAGCAAAATAAAGATGCAGTCACATGTAGTTTGGGGGCCGGGGGTCACTCCAGACACGCAGCTCTTCCCTTCTAATGACTGTGCCACCTATTCTCAGCCTCCAGAGGGGCCTGGGGAACCTGTAAATGCCATTAATCGCAAAGGATAAATCAGCTTGCCAAGTGACATAACCTGGTTAGACCACAGAAATAATCCAGACTGTACTTCCAAAGGATGCTAATACATGAAAAACAGGACTATGGATCCGTAATGCAATTAAATCCAGGTATAATCCAATATGCAGCAGAAGCCTTCAGAAGCAGCAGCGGACCAGCATGGGAATCCCAAAGGTAACGGGGTCGCATTCTGTCCCCAGTTAAACCACCACAGCTTCGTGGAATTAAAAGGCACAGAAAAACACTGGAATGACTCACTGGAGTAACAAACCAAACCCAGGGCAAATACTGAGCAAATCCACACCCGGCCAACAAAACACACCTGAATTTCAAATGAGTCAAATCTGCCTCTTCTAACGCAAACTGGCCTGAGTGTTCCAAACCCCATCAGATAAAATCCCGGGTTTGCAGCCGGAAGCTCACCCTTTTCCAGGCACTGCCCATGTGCTGCCAGAGAAAAGCAGGACACTGGGGTAAAAACCAGACCTGTTTTCAAGGCTTTGAATTATACTAGTTTGTGCAGCTCATGCCTGGAGCTGATCCCTCCACCCTCCTTGCAAAAACACCAACCAAACCAAAAATGAGAATTAAACCCAAAGGATCCCCAAAGCCTTTCTAACCACGGCGCTCCAGGCCCAGCTCCGCACGGCAACTCACGGGCGCTGATTTAGGGCAAGTTTTCCCTTAATGTACTGTTATATCATTAGCCACTCTGTCTTTGGATTGCTGTTTGGAAGAAATTAATGGGATACTGAATATTTAAATGTGGCCCTCTCTATCATTTATTAACTCTACAGAAAGCACACAGCACAGTAAGCCATGGTTTATGACTATTATCCTGTGAATACTAAACGTTGGCTGGTTATTACTGTCAGCAGTGCAAATTGGCTATTCATAATTCCACGTCTATCATGGAGCTGATGAGTAACAATCAAGTTAAAACATTTTGAAAACTCTTACAGTTATTTAAATGAGCTTAAATTAAAGCCATTTGTAAAATAAACTATTCCCTAATATTGTTATTTAAATTAATTCTGACCTGGCAGGCAATGCATTATTTAAAGCCTATATTTTATATTAAGCAAAGCAATTACCAAGCATAGAGAACACGTCTGAAACCCAGAGAAACATAAAAAGCACTAACAAGCTGATTGTGACATTTCTGCAAGACAAGTTACATTTCATCTCCCATTGAAATTGCCATGAAAAGAAACGTGTGGGGAAAAAAAGAAAATAAATCTGTTTGGGATGTGAATTGCAGCCTTACCTTTATTTGTGACAGCGTTGAACAGTTTCTCAGAGCTGGCATCAGATGCCTGAAAGACCAATAAAAAAAAAGAAAAAAAGAAGTTACATTTTGTAGCAGTGACAGATTTCCAAAGGAACGGCGGTGTATTTATGCACAGGCAGAGGTGTGTATATTTTAGGGAAACAAATCAGGAGACAAAACCAGGAGCGCTGGCAGCGGCGGCTCCGGAGGCCGTGTCCATGAGGTGGTGCTGTTTGGCTGTGCTTCGCCGCCCTGCAGTGCAGATATTTCTTTGGAAAGATTCTATTTCATAAAGAAATGGGGTTTTTCTTCAACATTAGCTGCACAGACACTGTATCTTTGTACTGCCATTATCCAATACATTCCGACATTGATTTTTGCGATGGAGAAGAGTCATGATTTTGAACCAGACAGCCCATTCTCAGGAATTTCCAGAACTGCAGATTTCTTAATTAATTTTTAAAGTATTTTTGGGATCCCTGCTGTGTGAACATTCGATTTTTACCACCTTCAAAGCAGCGTTGATAACTTAGGTTAGTAATTTCATAAATTGCTGTTGCAAATCCTTTGAAAAATAAAGAGTGTGACAGTATTTATGATCAGTGTGTATTTCCACGTCACTTTGCTTTCCTCAGAACACCCGATTCTCGACACCTTGCTATGGAAACGAATAAACCTTTTATTTTTCATCAAGTCACCTTTATCCACAGAGGTTTTCCCCCTTAATATTATGTTAGTAGCTTGTCTGTTTGTGCTGTTTCTATGCCAGGGTGCCAGCTCAGCCCTCCACCCATTTAAAAAGCTTTATTTCAGTTTCACGCAAAACCTCTGATCTCCCCCTTTCAGGAATTCCAACGGCACAAAACCAGCCGGGGAAGGGAACACTGAAAATGTGCATTTTACGAACACCCCGAGCCCAAGAGCACCAAACACTCAGTTTCTGCCAGCTGTGTGCTGCTGTGTCTGGGCAGACACACACAAAACATGCACACAGCCAGCTACAGCTCAAACTTCTCCCACCTCTGCGCCCACAAAAAGCACAGAGCTGCTCAATTCCAAACTGGAGCCTGGATCCAGCCCCACTAAGAGACAGGCTGCTCTCGGAAAATACAGGAAAAACGTGCTCAGTAACGAGACACTGCAAACAGGGTTAAAATGCAACACTTGACAAAGATTTTAGTTTTTCCCTAGAAACTGTTTTCTTGCTGGATTCAGGAAAAATAATTGAAAAAGCTGTTTGCAAAGCAGGCTGTGGCGGTTTTTGGTTGAAGGGAAGGAATTTCTCAATTCAAAACCAGATAAAAATCACCAGACGACATAAACGTTCACTATCTCAACTGCACTAAAAACTTGGATGTGAAACTCTGGATAAATGAGTAGACACGGCTCAGACTGCGCATCACAGTGTAGGAATACGCTGAAATAATTTGTTTGCCCTCAAGTTAGTGACAGACAAGATTTCTATGATTAATTATTAAAAATAGCTTTATTCTTTTTCAGACTTCTAGACAGATTTTACTAGACTGCTGCTGCCTTATTTGAAAGCTGAGCTGGTGCATTTCTTCTCAATTAAATACCTTGTAAACACTGGATTTATTACCCAATGATGGATTTATTATTCAGTGACGACTTTATCTAAATTAACGAAAATATGTGAATAATGCACAAATTGAAGAGATCAAGAAGGCCATGTGCTTTAGAGAGCAGCCCAGTATTAGTCCAGCAAGAGGCTCAATGCTGTCCTACCCTTCCATCAGCCCGCTTAAAAATAATCTTTCCCAGTGAATTTCAGCTGTTGTTGTCTTCTCAAATGCAGCTTTTCTCTGAACTCAAAACTCTCTGAACCAGTCCTTCTTTTTAGAAAGAAAATCCAGTATTAAAACCCAAGCAAACTTCTTACAGTTTAAGCTATTACTTTATTTTACTGTTTCAAAACAAAACAGCACAGGGAAACTCCATGTTTCCTATTCGCTTGATTTCTCCAAGCACTACAAAGAGGAAAACATCTTTTTAAGAAGTTTGCTCTAACGCCAAGTGTAAACCAAGAGCTTGTTTTTAAGCCATGGCTTTTCAGGTGCAATCTTTCCCTGTGCTATCGCACGCACCAGTCACAAACAGTGCTGTGACACCTGGAAGTGGCACATCTCGAACAAAACGCAGCCTGCCCGAGGATCGCTCCGGAGCAACCTGGCAGATTATTATCCATGTAACATACATCTAAAAAAGGAATTATTTCACAAAGACAAAGCTCGTCCAAGACCGAAGCTCATTTTGCATTACTGACCACACACAACCGAATGGAAGAGCAACTTGAAATAACCCCACTGCCTGTGTTACAATAAAAATAATCCAAACCCAAACGCTGGCTGGAATGGTGAGGTGAACTTGGCCTGCCTGTTTTCTTACTTAAAAATTGGGATTTAAATACAAAATAGCAAATAGGGTAATTACCGGTGATACAGAGGCGAACACAATCTCTGCCAGCAGACACACAGTGTATCAATTTCCATGCAACTATTATTTTTCCACAGCTAGGCAGTCACATCACGCAACAACACCGAAGGAACAAAAAGCCCAATTGATTAAAAAAACCCGCAACAACTCAGCACTACCCCAGAAAGATGAAATTCAGTGCCTGTGCAGTGCTGAACCCTGCTCCACACTGACAGGAATCGGCGCAGACAACAAAGTGCCTTTATGTGCACGGTGGGTGCGATGTGGCCGAACCTGGATGTTCCAGCGGCGGAGAGGGGCTCGGCTCTCCCTCCCCTTACACCAGCCAAGTGCAACTCTCTCCTCACTCCCCTTTATCCCCATCTTCCCAGGTCTTACTTGAGCATCTGCTGAGCGCTGTCTGTTGGCACCGTGACATGCGGGGACAGCACCGGGTTATCCGGGGTGCTCTGCCCTAGGAGCCCCCTCGGTTTCTCCTGCACAGAGCCGGAGCCGGTGACACACAGCTCCCCTCCTCGCACTTTGGCCGTTTTCCCTTACAAATCCCCTTGTTACCAAGCGCAGCTTAATCCTTTTCACCGCGAAATGAAACAAATCAGCAATCCCTGAGCTTAAGGAAAAAAAAAAAAAAACAACCCAACAAACCCCACAGAAAAAAAATGTCCTAAAGAGTATTTTTCCCTCACCAAGGAATGTGCTGCCGTTCGAGGGGATGTATGACTAAAATATTTCCTGTCCAGACAGCGCAGCCTGACTCACTGCTGGCACGGCCCGGCCCCGCCGCGGCACTTGCACCGGCCCCGCACCTGCCCGCGGAGCCAGCGCAGCCCCGCG
>VZRV01009878.1:130042-145676 GCA_013398115.1 Falcunculus frontatus
CGCCGGGGTCCCCGCGGCGGGGGCGGCCCGGCCGGGCGGGGGAGGCTCCGCGGGAGCCGCGCTCCCCATCCGCCAGCGGCCGGCCCAGAGCAGCCCGCGGAGCTGCGCGGAGCCTCCGGCCGCGGCTCCTCGGTGCGGTGCGAGGGACCCGCGGAGCCGGACAGTTCCCCCTGCCCCGGGATGGCGGCACACGCACACGAGCATCAGTCGCCAAAGCTCCACCAACATCACTCTCTAGAGCTCCGCGGGAGGAAAACACGATCGAAAACATCGTATTGTAGTTAGCAATTTTTTGGTTTTAACGGGATTTTTTTTTTTTTCAAGTGGGAAAAACCAATGTCCCCAGCTGCAGGCAGGGTGGCCTGCCGGGGACCCCGGCTGCTCGCTGAGCTGTGGTGCCTCTCTGAGCCCCCCGTGCAGAGACTCGCCTGACTACTTCCAGCACTGAACATTATTGTACACGGGCAATGGATTTCCCACTCGCTGTAGGTTTTCCTTAAGCGCAGCACACCATTAGTAATGGCCACCGCGGAAAATAAACGCACAGATACATGATAATATAAATGATTATTCACTGAAGCGCGGCACTCGGAGCCAAATGATGTTTCCTGGGAAGATGAGAGGCAGTTATGCACATTGGCACAGTAGCCCCATACGGTGAGATGTTTCCTGGGAAAGGGATAGGTGCTAAGAGAGGACTTAGGGGCTTGCAGGACCGTGCCCAGGGAGTGTTTTCAAGATTTCAAACCTGGAAATGGATTTCAAACCCATACCGGGCTAGGAGTGCTAATGGAATTAAACTCCCGTGGGTTCCACTTGAATTTGAGTTAAATCCTCAGGAACAGGGTTGACAAGCCCTATTCACCCCAACTCCTGTGGCAGAGTTCAGCCGGCAGGAGGTGACTCTCCTAAGGACAAGGTGGGAACTACCTACACTAGCCAGAACACAAGAGCAGAGCAAGAGCTGTGTGTGCCTGGTTGGCCTCACTTGAGCTGGGATTATAGTTACGTGCCCAAAATCCAACGGCAGCTTGGAAAAATGCCCCTATGTCCTGGCCCAGCTCCGAGCTCACCTCGGGATGTGGGATGACGAGGGACTGCCCTTCTCCTGGCTCCAGGGCACTGAGGTGGCTCCGAGCTCTCCCCCAGCAGTGACGGGGTGCAGGTGGCTGCAGTGGCTCCGGTGGCCCTGCCCAGAGCAAATCTCACAGTGTGTGAGGGGAAGGGGGATCTGACTGTCCACACAAGCCCAAGTGCCATAATTAAGAAAGAACTCCTACCAATTACCCACATAGAACTACACGATTTTATGCAAATATTTCCCATTCGTTCCTCATTCCATCACCGTATGATCCATTTAAGAATCCATTTAAGTTTTTCCCATCAGTGGCTTCTCCAAGATTCTTATCTGAGGTGGTTTCTGCTGGGACAGTGGGGTGGGAAGATGTACAAAGAACAGTAATGATACACAGGAGATGAACACACCCAGCAGAGCTCCAGACCGCGGCCGCAGACACCACAGTGCTTTCATGCCATGGCTGATCCAGGGTGGGAATGCTTTGGTGAAACTGGGACAAGTGGTCTCCACTGGAAAATTAAAGAATTGTGGCCAACCTCAGATGCTGTTATGGCAATGGAAATGAGTTCTCCAGGACTGTCCAGCTGAGTAGGTTATCCCCACATTTCCACACCATAACTGAGTATGGATTTTGGCTGTTAAACTTCCGCAGGTTTTTACATCTAATAAATATATATTTGCATCTAATAAATATATATTGCAAAGATAACCTTGTGCCATCACAGAGGTGGTTTCCATCTCCCCTCAGAAATCCAACAGAAATGGCTTCAGGTCTGGTCTCTGGAATCAAAAGTAGGCAGCAGCCAAAAGCCATCGCAGCCCATCGGCCATGGATGTTGCTTGAGTGCAGATTCCAATCACCACCAAAAATAAATTTAGAAAGCCATTAAGCTGTCAGAGTGTTCTCTGTACAATCACAGCACTTGGGGACTCCACAGGCCGATGGGGAGGCTGTGCCGGGATGAGAAATTAAATGCACAGTACCAAGGTGTGGCAGCTCATGTATTCTATGAGCACCTTGGTCAAGACTTTCCACATCCTGACACGGTAAGAATGGGTCTAATTAAAGCCTGGGCTCCTCACAAGACTTTAATTTGATAAATTTAGCCTGGATTAAACGACAGGCTTGTCTGTACTGGATTTTTCCAATGTTAACCACATGCCCCACCTGAAATCTCAGCATACACAGAATCAGAAATGCAGTTACCTGCTCATCTCCCTGAGGCTGTGAGGGTTTATTGGCAGGGCTCTGGGCCTCATTATGTTCATTATTCATGCCTTAGAGATAAATTGAGGACCTCTGTTTTCCTGCTACAAAATTACACATGCACAAAATGTGTTGTGCAATTCTGAATGAGAAACTTGGAGTTTGGAAATTCACTCAAAGCCAAATTAAATCAAAGGGACCCCTCCTTTCTGCAGTGATTTCAATGGCCTTTGGATCAAGCTTCCCCCTCTCCTGACAGCGATGCTTTCCTGTGTTTTAGGTTATGCCTGGATAGGTTTTTGAAACCTTCTGTCTCTTATCTATGTGGGACCTTGCCAGAATTCTTTTCATCTGTCTGTGGTCTCTGTCAGCGTCGACATTTGTTTCTGCCACAACAACAGCCAAATGAAGTGCATTGAACTTGGATCAAAAGTAATTTCAAGATCTTTCACTCTCTGGAAGAGGTTTTCAGATCCAAGTATTTTATAAAAATGACCTAAAGCTGCCCAGACGGCAGGCAGAGAAGCAGACATTCATTTCCAAGTCGTAGAGTAATTCCAAAGAAGAATTATCCATCTCTGGCACAGAAACAAACGAATATTGAAATTACAGCAGATTATATTGGATTAAATTATTTATGCCAAACCTCACCTCACCTGGAAGGTTCTGCAGCTTTTTTCCTGGCAACATGAAAAGTGGATATTCCAATTCTTTGGTATTCTGTCAAAGCCTGGAAACATTTATGTTTCCATTAAGTTGCTAACCTTCCCAGAAGACACCATGGTATCTGACTTTGGAGTGTGATTACGGTGCCTTATAAAGCCCTCCATAATGCTTTCAAAACATACAAGATTTTGCCTATTACTGGGTAAGAGATGCAGAATCTTTTCCCCAAGAAAAGAATTTATGGAGCTATCAGCAGAGTTTTATGGCTGTGAACAGCAAGCCACGGCATAATGTCCCAACCAGAAGGTGCTTAAACTCCAGCACTTTGAGAGGTTCAGGAAAAGGACCTGTTCTTGAGAGCGACCTCGACAACGGCAAAATCACCGCTGGTGTGGCCATAAAAAGGTCACGAGAGATGCCAGGGAAAGGAACTGGTGGCGAGGGCGGGTTCTGCTGGATGTGGGGGGGATGTCTGGGAGCAGCCCGGCTCCGGGGCGAGCGCCGGCTGCTCCTGGCAGTGCATGATGCTCCCTCAGCGTCCCCTCCAGCAGGGACAGGGTGACACAAACAGCAAATGCCCCTTTTCGAGGGGAACAAAGCTCTGGATGTAGAATATCCCCGGGTAAATCTCCGTGTAAGTAACGCTTTTCATTTGACAAAGCAGAAAACTTCTGCATGAACATATTAATGACAGTGCAACTTTTTTATTATTTTTATTTTTCTGCAGCATTTGCAAAACGAAACCCCTTTGTAATCCCTTCTTTTATGCAGAACAGATTGCAGTTTTAAGCAGAGGCCCATAAACTGCAGGTTCAAAGAAACCTGAAACTGAATTAGCATAAAAGCTGGAATTCTCATTTAGAGGAACAGCAAGGCAACCGTTCTGCAGGCAGTTTTATGATTAGGGTTTCAAATGGAAACAAAGATAAAAACTGGGGCTCAGGGAACAATAGGGCTGCTGTCTCTTCCCTATCCTTACAGCTTGGCCCTATAAAATACTAAGTGGTCTCCACTGCTTCCAAGGACAGAATTTTGCCCAGATTGGCACACCTGGGGAGGGTGGATAATTTTCTGAACTCAGTCATAGTACCAAAGATAAATACTAACTGTCCTACATGTGTGAAGCCATTTCTCCCCAGGCTTCTCCAAACAGTGTGAAATCCTTGAGGTGAACACCACAGTCATTTTTCCTTCCCTTCAACCACAAAGAGTGAGAATCCTGGCTGTAACTTTTCCATCAGAAAATGCCTGCATTTTATCTTTTCCTCTATAACCCTTCCTGGGGTTCAAATTCCGAGTTACTAAATACACCACAGAGCATGGCTTGGCTGGATGTAGCTCCTGGAGACCTCGCTGGGCCATCCACCCTGCAGTCTAACCAGGAACATAAGATCCTATCACTGGGTAAGAGGATAAAATATAAATTCTTCCCCATCCACCAGCACTTCTGTTGTGCACTTCATAAATGCACCACTTTCAAGCTGTGGCCATTATCCTCCCCTAATTTCTGCCTGCTAGCAGGTTCTGCAATTGAAGAAGTATTTCAAATTAATTTTTCTGTCAATATCTGGGTACTGAATCACCTAATAAGAGAAATATTTTTCATTCTCTTCTTCTCAGTCAGAAGAAGAGACTTTCTTATCACCAAATAAAGCATCCATTATTGCATGCTGTAATCCCATTCTGTCGTCCAGGTCATTTTTAGTCCAGAAACTGCTGAATCAGCACCATAAACCAATCAAGTAATTTCTTCCATTTTCTAACATTCAAGCAAAATAATGAAAATCACATCTCATTTGATGAGAAGAATATATGACAGAAATCTCCTCTTCCAAGGATAATTTTCAAAGAGGTATGCCAAGGCAAGAAATACTGTTGCAAAAACATGTAGCTAATGTAAGGGCTCTTCTGCTGAACAGATAAATTCCATTTTTGACTGTCAGCTCGTATTTAGAAAGTAGATTATGAACAGTAAATCTGTACCTTTAGCCAGCTTCTAAACCATGCGAAGACATTAACTTGGCAAAAGAATGACCATTACTTTGATGAATGAAACATTCACCTAAAATATTCATGTACAAGATGATAATATCCAATTGATAACCAAAAAACACCCACCCCACTGCAGATTTAAATAACTGAGACATGTATGAGAGAAACCGAATCACATACATAAGAGGAGTTATTATGGCACTGTTAGGAGAACCAACAAATGAAAAAAAAGGCTTGATAAATATTTTCCATAACAAAACACAATTGGTTTCAGTGGGATACAGCTCTGTTTCTCATTAGTTATCCTTCACTTGTCAGACAAGTTCCATATTTCACCGAAACCCGCTGAGTATTCTTTCTAGTTTGCTGGGGAAAGTGGCTATACATTTAGCACGTTCCCTTTATGCTGTGTGTTTTCACAGGTCTTTCTTTAAAACACACTGTACATGCTTTTGCTTCTTTCCCTCAGGATAGTGGGTTTTGACATCCAAGAGGAGTTTAAAAGCAGGTAACAAGTCATCACTTTTGAAGCTGCAGAGCAGCTGAAGAGGTGCAATAGCCCCAGCAGCCATTATCAGTGCCTGCCAGGGTGCCACGCTATCAAGTTATATGATAAAGCACTCAGCTGACACCAGAAAAATAATCATTCCCTCTCTCCTGCACCACCCCCTTTTTCACAAGGAGGCTTTTTACACTCATTAAATGCAACCTTATCTCTGAAAGACTGCAATCCTCAGCAAATGACAAGTGTGCCTAATCTCATTTTCTGACAAGCGATTCTGACAGCACCTTCCTTTTGATTTCTAAGACACGTAGCTAGACATGTATTAATCTGTCAGTCATCGCCCCTAGGAAGGATGGAAAAAAAGGAGAGACAGAGATGAACATTTGTGAATGTGAAGGGAACAAGGCAAGAAAGGACTAAAGGTCCTTTTCTGGCTATTTTAAGCAACTCAGCTGTGTTTCTCCACTCCTCCCACCCCAACATGGGACCCGAGTCACCCCTGTGCAGCAGAGCCCTCAACCTACCTGTCTGCAGAGGTGGCTAACATGCATTTTATTTCAGGTATGAGTGTGGCCCAGCAGCTGTGGACTAGCAGCCAGCTGTGGGTGTATTTTCAGGTTTTCCCTGGCGTCGAAGGCAGCTGGGCTCTCATTTCATTTCACTGCGCCTCAACTTTCAGCATTGCATAAAACCCAAGCGTTACTGTCACCATGGCACATATTTTAGTTATGGGCATGGGACTTCCCAGTGCTGGTACTATAAAATGTTAAGCCTTAATTCCAAATTTACAGTTTATGAAGTGTTCTGCAATAACACCTTTTTTGCAGCAGGAAATGCTTTGTCATTGCAGGCAGTGAAGCCCCGCTCGGCTTTGGTCGCTGGCCTGGCTGGCACGTGTTGGCAGGTACAGGCAAAGACAGGTGGGATAAAAGCATCAAGATTGAAAGCATCAAATTGGTGTCAGATCTTAACAACTTCGTACGAATGCTCAAAGTGCTGTAAAATGAAAGTATTTAGTGCAACATCACAGCCTGGCAAGGTGCAAGCTGGAGAGGCTGAGCAACACCAACTCCAGGTGCCACTTGGAGGCCAGGAAAAGGTAGGATTTCCAAGAACTCTTGGCTAGAATGTGGGAAGATGCATTTCAAACCTGAGAGGGTTGTGGGGCCCTGACAGTGTGTGTGAATCAGGGCAGATTCATGGGGATTTGCCACTCGGCAAGAGTGCAATATACAGAGCCTTTGTGCAGGATGCATGATATGGTAAGGGTGGATGCCTTTACTGGAAGAGGGTAGATTTAGACAGAAAATTAGGAAGAAATTCTTCCCTGTGCGGGTGGGGAGGCCCTGGCACAGGGTGCCCAAAGCAGCTGTGGCTGCCCCTGGATCCCTGGCAGTGCCCAAGGCCAGGCTGGACATTGGGGCTTGGAGCAGCCTGGGACAGTGGGAGGCGTCCCTGCCATGGCAGGGGTGGCACTGGATGATCTTTCAGGTCCCTTCCAACCCAAACCAGTCTGGGATTCTCTGATACAGATTGGTGAGCAGAGGGCTGTGGGGTGGAAGGAGGTAGACTGGCAGGTAGGTACAAAAGTGCAAATAAGGGAGATTCTACAAATGGGACCCAAAGGAAAAAAGTGATTAAATGGGGTGGGAGGCAGTGTTCTTTATCTCACACACACCTATTAGCTCTGTTCCCCATAAACACGCCTTCTCCCTCTTAGCATGTGAGTCACATTAATATTTCTACCCACCAAATGCTAAATTACAGTAAATTACACAGATTTACCATCTAACATTTGCTCCCTGACCTGCCTGCTCTTGCAGAGAGCCTCCCCAGCTGGCTTCACATCCTCCTGCCTGAGGACATCCCAATGCCACAGCTCCAGCCTGGCCCAGATGGGATGCCTCAGCTGAGAGCTTCTCTCCGCCTCCCTTCCCTTCCTCTGTGTTATACAAAAGTACAGGAGAAACTTTATTGTTCATAATGGGATAAGGAAAAAAAAAATCAAATGAAAGCAAAGTACAAAGGGGCTCCAATGCAATGCTTTAAAGCAATGCCATTTTCACAGTAATTTAGTCATTAAGTACTTGTTTGATGGTGCAAAAAAGTAGGCCAAGATCTTTGCTAATACATTTAATTAATCAATACCTGCACTAGAAGATGGGAACAATTAAAGTTTTCCTCCTCACTCAGACAAAGCAGCAGAAAGCTTGTGATCTACTTAAGGAGCTCGTCACTCAATGGGAAGATGAAAAGACTCCTTTAGTTTTACTTAAGAGCTGAAATCATGTTAATACTTGAGTGTTTAGGATCTGGCTCTCAGAAAGGCAGTAAATGAGCAGTGGCAGGAAAGCTGCCTGCTGTCACTGAGTGCCCGGCCTCGAGTTTCCACCCTGATGTCATCATAACGGGAAAAATCACAAATATATGCTGGAGCTCACTGAGCCTGAAAATAACACCAGGAATATTTCCTTGCAGAACACTTTGATAACTGGGTCTGGCAGAAACGCCCATCTACTGCTGATGGGCCTTAGAAGGGTAAATGCAAACGTGATCCTGCACAGTTTGGATTTCTGCTGGGTTTTTATTAAAAAAGGATTTTCTGGTTTCGTCTAAACTAGAAGAGAGAAGAAAAGAAGGCGTAGGCAGAAAAAGTCACCTCCTCTGAGGAAAAGTGGTGGGAGGAACCTGGGTAGTTCCCTGTGTGAACCTCTGGCTCAGGGAAGGAGAAACTTCTCATTTCACAATGAGGGCTGCTGAGATGGGCAACAAGTAAGAGAAAATTGCCTAAAATCAGCCCAAAACGCAGCTGTCCTCAGGCGACTCCAGCTCTGCCCCTGCAGCAGGGGCCATTATCACCTGACGGGTATCTCTAATCCACCTCTTGGGAAACACACCTTGGCCATCATGCTGGGGGTCCGAGGGCCACTGGTGCTGTCACATCTCCACTGCACCGATTCCCTTGACCGTTTGAAAAAGCTTTTGATAGGGGTCTCATGGCACGAAGTACAGCACAGGCAGAGGGGAGAAGAGGCTCCCTGCAGCCCAAGAGGCAGGACAATGAACAGGAGACAGGGATAAGGTTATTTCCCACTTCCCAGAGGAGGAACATCGAGCAAGACCAGTGCAGGTAGTGCCAAAAACTGCACATTGTCCAGTTTCCTCTATGCTTGATCCTCTGGTGAGAGCAGAACCCCACCCAGGACCTCACAGCTTCCTGCTGTGGAAGCAAAGGGCCCATCACACACAGGTGCTGACCTTACAGCGTGAGGGAAAGCACAGGCACAGTGTTGAGCTGAAAACAAATTATTTCTTCATACAATCATTAGCAGGAATATAAATGCAAACGACCTTATAATTTGTATCGTGAGAACTATCCAGCAAATGTTGCAGCCAAAGGAGAAAATTCCTCCCTGGTCATCACTGGAAATGACTCAGGCCATAGAGCTGAGCTCTTGTAAACTGGCTGCCAACTTTCACTCAGTATTAAGCTCACCAGGCACTTTGCTGTCTCTAACCCCCTTGTCAGAATGATGCAAGAGCCTCACTAACACTTTCTTTGAGGCTCTCAATTCTTCCGTGCATCCTCACCTGGTATTGCAGGAGTCTGCACTCAAAGCTCTGTGCAAGGCCACTGTACTCACAACAAAAAAGGCAACAACAAAATAAGCAGATTGATTCTGCCCTAGTCCAGCCTGCATCTACAAATCCAAATCTCTCCAAAAGTCCTGGTCAAAAGTCCTCAGAAAATAAAATCCTTCTGACACAAGAAACAATTTTCAGTAGCTTGCCAAACACTATTTTTCTTTCATTTAAGATTCTAACAAAACCTAACTTCTTTGTCTCTCAAGCTTCCTTGATCTCCTTCACTTTTAGCTGTCACATACAGTCATTTGGCTGCACCTCTCTGCTTGATAAAGACAAGCCAACTGGTCTGATGTATCTTTAATGAGGAGGTAGGTAAGACACAGTCCAACAAGGTGCTGAACACTTTGACCCTAAGCTAGCAAAGCACTTAAATATCTGCTTAACTTTCAACAAAAAGAAGTCCTATTGGAGCTAATGGGGCTGCTCTGGCATTCAGACTTCAGCACCATTGTATAAATTTGGCTGGATTAGGGACAGAGCTTCTGCAAGGCTCAGTTACTGAGAGAGCAAAGCCAGTCAGAAACACAGAGGTAACCTGGTGAGAGCCAGGACAGCTGAGTCACACGTGAACTGGGGAAAGTCTCTCTATCAGTAATTAACGTGTCAGCCGTGTAACTACGGTTGCACATAACACCATGTTGTTGTTACTGTGTTAGAGGAGCAGGCAGGGTTTCTCCTGCTCTAATGTAACCTTCCATCAATGGCATGGAACACCTGAAGGATCTGAAGGGATGAAGGCTTGGCCTTTGCTTCAAAATCAGTGTTCGACCCTACAAGAAGGAAGGGACAACTACAAAATAATACCAATCCAAATGAATGATGGGGAGGTCATGAAGAGGAAGCTGAAAGAGCAAAAATGATACCAAAGCTGAGCTATTGTTGCTGAGGTTCAGTTAATCAACTGATCTATATGCAGCCTGGATTATTCCAGGCACTACTGGAGGAGGTGTGCTTTGAGAATCTAATAAAATACACGAGAGCCACGATAAAACTTTAACCTATTTTGATAATACAGTGACGTTCTACTCCACACACGCCTGTAAGAAAGGCTGTCAGATCTCATCACCATTAGTTATTAATCTATTTGTTCCTGTAAAATTTTCTCATTTCCCCCTCCTTTTTCAGGAATTTACTTTTTCTAAAGAGGAACTGATTTAATGTAGGAAAAAAGCTGCAGTGTATCAAAAAGGGAATGGGAAAATGGGTAAGGAGATAATGTTTAACTGGGAAGGAAGAGTTATTTTAGAAATATTTTATATCATTTAAAAAGCACTGAGTACTATTTTATGCCTCTTCCTGAGGAATAAAAGTCATAGTTAGGAGTCCAGGTGCACATATTTCAATAGAAAAGTGAGACTGCAACAGATACATAAAACTATCTTTAAAAAGTAGCTCAAGTAAGTTTTACTTCATGAGTAAAACACTGGCAACCTGAATTTTAATATCATTCTCAGCATTTCAGTGGAGCATTTTGTTAGTCTGTAAAGTGCTAGAGAAAACAGAGCATAGATCATTCCTACTTAGCCCTGTGTCATGTCAGCTCCAGCAGCTGCCCTGGGGCTGTGCCGTCCATCACTGGGGCTGGGACATGGGGCTGGCCAGCTTAGTGCTTCCAGCTCTGTAAAATTTATAGAATGTGCCTCATGCTTGGGGTTATGGCCATTTATTTTGGGAGTTTTAGCCGATCTGTAACTTGCTGCTGTGCAAACAACGAAAAAAATATGTTCACCATTGCAGGTTCTGTCTATACAGTATTACATAATATGAGAATTAAGTATTTTTCCTTAGCAGCGTGTTGCAATATTATGGTGTGAGCCTCTTTGTATCACCCAGGACATACACAGAGAAGAAGGTTATAAAAAGCTGCCTGAGCTGGTTTTATTTCAAGAGGCCTTCAGACCAAAGGCCTCGTCTCCGCCTTGGGCCTGGCAGGGAGGCTCCGAGAAGTCACCGGGGCTCCCTATTAAAATACTGTTAGCACAGACGAGAGTTTTGGTCTTCTTTTTAGTTCAAACGTCGTCTGGGAGAGACAAAGAAACAAAGTGCTTGGGTCAGTGGAAATTTCTGACAAAGACTTTTCTTCCTGGCACACACAGGGACAACCCCACCAACTGTGTGGGGTTTGTCCCCCCCGAATGACAAGGCAAAGGTCCTGATTAAAGGCCCTCGGAGGGGGGACACAAAAGATGGCCCAGGACTTCAAAGTCAGCACACTGCTGGCCAGCGGGGAGGTCCCTTTTTTCCCCTCTCTCTCCTTTTAACTTCGGCTCCTGCTGGCTGCAGAGGGGCTTCTAATTGCATTTCACAGGGGCTGAACAAAATGTGATCTTGTCTTCCACGCAGCAGCGACCCCGGAGGACGTGGAGATGATGTGAGGCTTCAGAGCAGGAACAAAAAGAGATTCATCATGTCAGCAAGCCATGCAGAGCCAACAGTGAGGCTTCTGCAAGGTCATTTGCATGTTGCCAGATTTCTAGAGGTGAACAGGCAGTGGTGGGTTTTCACAGAAGTGGTGTGGCCGGCCCCCTCCTCATGGCTTTGAATGTTGGGGCATCTGCAAACCACCAAGATTTGGGTCAGGGTTTGACCCGATCTGCAGCACCAGTGGAAAGCCAGACAGAGCTGAAGGCGGCTGCCTTGACCAGCAGAGTGGAGATCTCCTTTGTGCTGGAGAGGAAGAACCTCTGCCCACTGATCCAGGTCTGCAGGTGGAGACTTCCTATGGCAAATTGGGATCTTGATCAAATGGTATCCAGGCTGATTTAAACAGCCTAATTAAAATTCTGTCAGTGAGTCTACAGCTATGGAAGAGGTTTGACTGAAGCCAGATAGATTTGTTGGAAGTACAGGAAAGTGGTTTCAGAGGATGTGGGATGAGAAGAAAGCCTCAGGCCAGATGTTACACAGGCAATGCCATGCCAGTCAGACACGGGGCATGATTGAAATCAAGTGTGGAAGTACACTGGAACCCAGCACTTGGCCACCTTACCTTCCAAAAATCCCAAAAGGCCAAAAAAAGGCTGTACTGGTATGGATGAACAAAACACCATCTCATCCCAAAATAACACAAGTCAACAAAGTGCTATCCCTTTAATGTCTGATAGTCCCTCTTTCCGCTTCCCTAATGAGATTGGCTTCCTCATTCTTCTCCTTTTGCATTCAAATTTCAATCTGCAGTGAATTTTCCACATTACAGGATGAACCATATATCTATTTTCCCACGTTGCACAGCACTAGACCCAACACAATACATCCAAATCCCAAGAAGTAGAGTTTATCCCGTGTTCCCTGTGCTGATGCCAGTGGAAGCTGGTGCTGCCGAGCCCAAGCTTTCTCCGTGGATGCTCAGGAAGAGAATTAGGCCTGGAATGAGGTTAGTTAGTCACTGCTGATTCATCACGCGTTTGAGATTTGGATTAACAAACCATTCATCCCCCAGTCCTTGTATGCAGGCCCCTGTTTCCAACAGGAGTAGGGGTTTTTTATTTATTTACTAACTGACAATAGTGGAAAGCCTCATATTCACATCCGAATTATAATAAATGCATTATAAATGAGTAAGTAGGAAACAGTAAGGAAATGATGTTTTACTTTTAAATGCTAATTATGGAGCCCTGGTGCAGTTAATGTGTAGGGTGTTCTGTCAATTTTTAATGTTTATGCCAAGTGTAGTCTTCAATTTAACATGAGCTTTTAATCCTTTGAGTACTAAATTGCCTTTTAATGCTTGCAGCACAACATTGTGTTTGCACAAAGTCAAGACTGAAAAATGAATTTACTACAAGATATGTGCATGTATGAAGGGGGGAGGAAGTACAAAGGACAAGATTTTTTTTTAATGATGTTGTTGGAACCATACAAGAGGAAGGAACTGCTTTCAGGATGTACCTGGCAATTGTTTGTAGTGGCAAGAGGCTACTGCTGATTTAGTATCTCTGTTGAAGCATTTTCAGAGAGCTCTTTCAGGCTCCAACAATTTATCCAACAACTACATCAAATATGTATGGTTTGCACCCATAAAGCAAACTTGGAGGAAAACACGATGGAAGGAATTACCATAGAGAGGAACCTGCATGTTCGGTAGGACAAAAGTACCTATGAAGAAAGGGTGTTTTTCAGCTGACACAATTATAAAGAGTAAGGTCTGGAAAAGATAAATTATGTGGTAGCTTTCTGGGTTGGCTGGTTTGGTTTTGCCTTTTCAGCTGGTGTGTGGTAACAGGTCCCAGGTAATTCCCAGCTCTCAGGGTGCTCCAGTCAGTCGCATGGCTATGGCACAACCCCCTGGGCCGAAGATGCTCATCCCGGCCCAACACAGCTTCTCCTTCCCACTCTGCCCTCCAGAAACCTCAGCGCAGCCAGACTCTGGGAAACGGCTCAGGAGCCACTCTGGGGAAGGTCCACCTTCAGAGCCAGGAGGACAGCCACAGCCCCTGCACACACTCCCAGGGTGTCCTTGCCAGGGGGCCGTGTCCTCACCTGCTCCCACAGCAGCACTGCTGGGATTTGGCCAACTGGACACAGCCCAGCCCCACCTGCCCCCAGCGCTGCTCTCGCCGCCCCTCCCTGCGTGTAGCGGAGTTAGAGCAGCTTGTGAGGCTAATCCCTGTTTATCTCCTTGGTGAACAGACTTTTTAAAATGACACTGTTCGCATGCTTAAAGCTCCAAATTTGACTTTCCTTGACAGCAGCCATCTCAGGAATCCCAATGAGGTTTATTTTTGGCAGTGGAGCCTTCACAGAACAGGCTTTGCTGCGTGTACAGCTCCCAGCGCGCCGGTGCCGCTCTGCTGGGGAGGAAAACTGGGGACCTGAGGATTTGGTACATCCCAGTGATGTATCCTCAGCTTTGCTACCAGGTTAGACCCACAGGGCTAAGGCTAATTAATTAAAAACTCTCTTTGCTTTTCCTCTTCCCCTGCATTTCCACTATCCTTAAGATTTTGAAAGGTTGGAAGGCACCTTAAAGCCCATCCAGTGCCACCCCTGCCATGGGCAGGGACCCCTTCCACTGTCCCAGGCTGCTCCAAGCCCCCTCCAACCTGGCCTTGGACACTGCCAGGGATCCAGGGGCAGCCACAGCTTCTCTGGGCACCCTGTGCCAGGGCCTCCCCACCCTCCCAGGGAACAATTTCTTCCTAACATCCAATTCAAACTTCTCCTTCTTCAGTTTAAAGCCCTTCCACTTCATCCTATCACTGCAAAAGTCCCTCTCCAGCTTTCCTGTAGGCTGCAGGTATTTGAAAATATTTTTCCTTCTCCTTCATCCTAGCTTCCCACACGTGCTAACACACAGTTTATGCTGCCCACTCCAATAATTTGGTGTTCTGGGAAGAAGTATCTCTTTGCTTAGCCCATCAGAGGGAACAGCAGTCAGGAAGAACTAGAAATACAAACAGGGTCAACTGTTTTATGATTAAATAATACAGCTTTAAAACGTGGCTGTAAAGGGAAACGCAGGCAATGAAAGGGGGAGTTTGAGCTAACGAATTGGCACAGGTAGACAGGTAATATTTAAACATTACTGTTGAAAAAACTGCTGCTGAAATTAATCTACAGGCCTTATGCTAGAAACACACACTGAATTGCAGCACAGAAAGTCTTGCACATAAACCAGGCAAAACACAGAATCATAGGATCATTTACATTGGAAAAGACCATTGAGATCAAGTCCAACCTGTGACATGCCCACTAAATCACATCACAAACTGCCACATCTACTCATTTTTTGAACACTTCCAGAGGTGGTGACTTCACCACTGCCCTGGACAACCAGTTCCTGACCACCTTTTCCATAAAGAATTTTTCCCTAAGATCCAGATCTACACCTACCCTGGCCCAGGCTGAGGCCGTTCCCTCTCCTCCTGTCCCTGTTCCCTGGGAGCAGAGCCCGACCCCCCCCGGCTGCCCCCTCCTGTCAGGGAGTTGTGCAGAGCCACAAGGTCCCCCCTGGGCCTCCTTTTCTCCAGGCTGAGCCCCTTTCCCAGCTCCCTCAGCCGCTCCTGGGGCTCCAGCCCCTTCCCAGCTCCATTCCCTTCCCTGGACACGCTCCAGCCCCTCAGGGTCTGTATTGTCCTGAGGGGCCCAGGACTGACCCCAGGACTGGAGGTTCCCCAGCAGAGCCAGCTCAGGGGACAGGCCCTGCCCTGGTTCTGCTGCCAGTGTGGCTGCTACAGGCCAGGGCCCGTTGGCCTTTGGCCACTCGTTCCATTGAGCACCTGGATCACTGCTGCTGGGACATGAAGCCAAACTAAAGCAGGCTGAGGGAGGCTGAGGTGCCCGGCACTGCCATCACCCCACACCAAACCAATCCCTCCCTGTCCCTTGAGACTTTCCCCTCTCGTTTGTACCGTGTGTACCCAGGTTCATCCCTGTCTGGCAGCCTGTCCTCCCTGCAGGGTGTGACACTGTCACCTCTTGTGTCCTGCAGCTGCTGCTGCCAGCAAAGGGGACTGGCACTGGTGAGTCCCCGGCACTGGTGAGTCCCCGGCACTGGTGAGTCCCCAGCACTGGTGAGTCCCTGACACTGGTGAGTCCC
>VZRV01009878.1:146177-188176 GCA_013398115.1 Falcunculus frontatus
CCTGAGGGGCCCAGGACTGACCCCAGGACTGGAGGTTCCCCAGCAGAGCCAGCTCAGGGGACAGGCCCTGCCCTGGTTCTGCTGCCAGTGTGGCTGCTACAGGCCAGGGCCCGTTGGCCTTTGGCCACTCGTTCCATTGAGCACCTGGATCACTGCTGCTGGGACATGAAGCCAAACTAAAGCAGGCTGAGGGAGGCTGAGGTGCCCGGCACTGCCATCACCCCACACCAAACCAATCCCTCCCTGTCCCTTGAGACTTTCCCCTCTCGTTTGTACCGTGTGTACCCAGGTTCATCCCTGTCTGGCAGCCTGTCCTCCCTGCAGGGTGTGACACTGTCACCTCTTGTGTCCTGCAGCTGCTGCTGCCAGCAAAGGGGACTGGCACTGGTGAGTCCCCGGCACTGGTGAGTCCCCGGCACTGGTGAGTCCCCAGCACTGGTGAGTCCCCGACACTGGTGAGTCCCCAGCACTGGTGAGTCCCTGGCACTGGTGAGTCCCCAGCACTGGTGAGTCCCTGGCACTGGTGAGTCCCCGGCACTGGTGAGTCCCTGGCACTGGTGAGTCCCCAGCACTGGTGAGTCCCCGACACTGGTGAGTCCCCAGCACTGGTGAGTCCCTGGCACTGGTGAGTCCCCAGCACTGGTGAGTCCTTGGCACTGTTAAGTCCCTGGCACTGGTGAGTCCCCGGCACTGATGAGTCCTCGGCACTGTTGAGTCCCCAGCACTGGTGAGTCCCCGGCACTGGTGAGTCCCAGCCTGTGCCCCCAGCTCAGCTCCTGGCACCTGCCCTGCACAGCCCAGGAAGCATTGCTCAGGACGTGCCTTGGGGGGAATCACACCCATCTGCAGAAGCACAAATGCTGCAGAGCGGAGGTTGGAAAATACATGTTGAGGAATTCTCCCGTATCTGAACCTGGCCCATTGCCTCACTAATGGCATCCAGCTAAACATCCTGGCTTTGAGAGTGGGGGGAACAAGGAAACCAGGGAGCATTGGCCTCTATTTTTTCTTGTCATTGCATCATTTTTTCTCAAAGCTTGGTGCTCCAAGGCAGGCTAATAAGCCCAGGTTTATTTCATCTCACTGAGATGTTGGAACCCTGACCCCAGTCTAACACTGAGGTTTTCTATCCCACACAGAAGTAACAGTCACCAAAACACCACCATACTTTAAAGACTGATAAAGGATAATCCATACTTTAAAGAACCAAATATATGTCCTTATTTGCTCAGTGGCTTTCATCTGATGATTTAACTTATGCAGATAAAACTGAATTAGATGCCAGTTTTAAAAGCCTGGTCTTCAAATATTGCACTCACATTTTGAGAAGTGGGGGACAAATCAGAACCCACAGACAGGGAAGGCACATCCCACCTGCAGCACCACAAACCCTTTGAGCATCACCACGTCCATGGCTCTGGAAGGACTTGGCTGTGCAGGACTGCTCCAGACATATATTCCACACATGTAAATATTCCTATACGAGGCTTAGATCTCCAATAGGAGGGTTGGAAAAATAAACCCATCTTTTTGGATTAGATGGCTGCAAGAAGAGTGTTGGGGTCTGCCCACCAGTGTCTGGTGGGCAGGACACTGGAGCCAGGTGGTGGTGGTAGTGGGGACAGGGACACACAGATGCTCTGTGGGGTCAGACCTCAGCCCTGGCACACAGTTCTGCAGGTGTCTGAAGGCAGGAACCCCACTGCCACAAACCACCTACCAATTGTTATATATTTTAAAATAAGACAGGAACAAAGTCTTTTGTATTTGAAGCATGTTTTGCTTTGCCTTACATTTCCAAGCCTCTTTTCCAAGCCTCTTCCTTATAGTATTTTTTCTCCCCTCACCCAGGTTTTTTATTCCTCCCATTCAGAGCTGAATTCTTCTCTTTTCCCTTTCATGCCATCGAGGTGAACAGTGTCTATTTTAGATCTTGTTCATTAATGTATCGAGGCATCTTACTTTGTATTACTTCCATATCTTGATGTTATCTAAAGCTTTTTATATAGTAAGAGAGAAATTACAAGGTTTATAATTTCCCTCATACATGTAACAAAAATGATAAACCATGAAATTGCAGAGCTGTGACTGATTTTCTATAAAAGTTCAACAATTTCCAGCACGCTACAGCTGAGATGGGGTTGGATTTGCTCTGTGCCTTTAGGTCTTACTGATATTTATCTGTGTGTGTATGTGCATGTCATTATGAACTTGTATTTGTGTCAAGTAAGTGTCAGAGGAGGCCACAGAGATGCTCTGAGGGCTGGAGCCCCTCTGCTCTGGAGCCAGGCTGGGAGAGCTGGGGGGGCTCACCTGGAGAAGAGAAGGCTCCAGGGAGACCTCAGAGCCTCTCCCAGGGCCTAAAGGGGCTCCAGGAGAGCTGGAGAGGGACTGGGGACAAGGGATGGAGGGACAGGACACAGGGAATGGCTTCCACTGCCAGAGGACAGGGATGGATGGGATATTGGGAAGGAATTGTTCCCTGGGAGGGTGGGGAGGCCCTGGCACAGGGTGCCCAGAGCAGCTGTGGCTGCCCCTGGATCCCTGGCAGTGCCCGAGGCCGGGCTGGATGGGGCTTGGAGCAGCCTGGGACAGTGGAAGGTGTCCCTGCCCATGGCAGGGGTGGAATGAGATGAGCTGTACAGATCCTTCCAATGCAAACCATTCTGTGACTCTGATTCTATAAATACATCACTCTTGGGTGAAAAGCAACATTAAACCACCAGATAAAACTCTTCTGAGAGGATGCAGTATGTCTGCAGCAGATCTGGAATTACACTGCAATTCTGTAAAACACCAGACAGCTCTTTTATAGGTCTTTTAAACAGATGAAAGAAGGGATTCAGTTTACCCACATCTGCAAAATCCCGCTTGGAGGAATAAACACTCAGCAAGAAACTTCTGATTCTTTGTGCACCTGCATAGGGCAAAAGCACCAACAATACTGGCTTTACTCATGGGCTTTTGAACACATCTTGCTTTTGACCAGGCTACAGATAAAGCAGCCCTAAATTGCTGGTTGGACCTCCCTGAAGAGTATCCGAACCCCACACTGTGCTCTTGGAGTCATGGAAATGAAGAAAGCTCAGCACCTCCAAGGATATGATGAGATCAGGCCGAAGTCACCCAAAGAACAGCAGCTCAGGTACTGGACAGACTAGGTACAATCAGCCTCTTCAAATGTGTCAGTAATGACAACAGAGCCAAACTCCTCAAGTTCTTCTGAAGCCCAAGTGAAATTACATCTTTCTAATTCGTAATCATTCGCCCAATTTCTGCTACTGCTGGTGTCAGACAACTAAAATGCTTTGGTGGTGCCAGGATCTCCATCCCAGATGTTCAGGATACCCTGAGGTGAGCCCTGTGTCCACTAAGATTGCAGCAGCCCAATGTCCCTATTCCTGGGCTTGCTGGCAGTGCTGATGAGGCCTTGCAGCTCACCAGAGTCAGCTACAGAGTGGAAAGAAACATTCCCAATGTGGGATTTGTCCACGAAGCCAGATTCCTCTCCCTAAGCCAGATTTCAGGGAATACATCAGTGTCACATCGCCTTGGCTGGCACCCACCTCCCAAGCGCCTTAAATATCCAAGTCTGTGAAGTTAACTGTTTCTGTCATTCATCCCTACAGCACACTAGACAATGGTGGTCCCTTAAAAGAATAAATTTTTTAAAAATAAAAGTCTAAATATAAAATAGAAAATATTTGTGCTGCGTAACATCTAATGGCCACGTTATGCAGTGATGACCGTGATGAGGTCTAGAGACAGGTTTTAAACACTGGGCAACACAGCTCCTCTTGTCCAAGAGCTTCCCCATGCCACATCAGCTCCTGTCACACACACACACATGGCCCTGTGCCCAGCTGACCCCTGCACACTGCACAGCCATGGTCAGGGACCAGCATGGACACCCATGGCAGTGTCAGGAATTTGACTTCACAAAGTGCCAGTGTAGGTTCAGGACCCCTGGACAAGCTGGCTGCTGTCTCCCATCCTATCACACCTTCAGGGTATTCCCTTCCCATCACTGTGGTCAAGGGGGGCTGGAAGAGCCCCAGAAAGGCTGGAGAAGACATGGAAGCCCTGCCTGGTAATGGCACACACCACTTTGGTTCTACTAGGTCACAAATCCATCCTTATTTAAATATATGCATGTGCAAATATTTTTAGAAAGTTTCAAGCACATACTCCAGCATGGCAGCATCTTCCAAAAGCTATGGATTTCACTAAATCATGTTTCCTGCCCTAGTTTTGAATAAAGTATAAATACTGCATGCACGAACCCCGGCAGCATTCCAAGGGCACTCCAGCACGTGGGGCTGTGCGTGGCTGTGATGTGGGGCCTGCTGGCATTGCTGGAGACTCGTCATCCATCAGCTTGGGTTGGTGACTAATAAGGTAACTCAAATCATGTAATGACAGGTTTTGATTTCCTTAATTTTAGAGCAAATGTGGAAATCAGGTGAGCTCAGGAAAGCTGCGTGGCATATGAGCTTAGAAAGGAGGTAGAAAACCAAACTCCCCTCATGTCGGTCTTGCACATAAACTGGAAGTCTGTAAGTTTCCTTGAAAATTGTATAATTGAGAAATTCCAGTGTTGCTTTTTTATATTATTGCATTGCCTAAGAGCCTTTGCTATGAACTTGGATCCTGGGTGTCTAAAACACACATCTCTTTCTCAGAGCTGTACATTACACACACTAAGACATTCATTGCCCAGCTGAATCCAGGCTAATGCACTGCATTTATTTCCTAAAAGCATTCAGAGGAGAAATGAAACAGCAAACAGAATAAACCCTAATGTTACTCAGGAATTAAATATACACAGTCTTTACTACTTGGTATTTTCCTTCTTCACAATTCATAAAAAGCCAGCCAGGGAGCCAGAAGTTTCCTCACTGCTAATGATGAGTGAAGGCTGGATCCCTACCTCAGTGATCCCTCAGAAATTGCCCGTGTCTGTGGTAGCTGGGAGTCAGCACCTACGCCTGCTCAGCTGTCACACCTCTTGTTCAGGTCTCTCCTATGATAATCTCTCCCTGCTCAGCTCCAGATAACACAATGCATTCCCTCTTCTCCTTTCTGAGCTTATTTGCAGACGTAGCCATCCATAAGAAGCTTTAAATGTGTATTACACTACAGGAAAAACCCCTGTGGCCCACCAAGTAGTGGGCTGGAAAACCAGTTTAGATTCGCAGAGAAGCTGGTATTAAAATCCTTGAGGACTTAGCATTCCCCTGTCATGCGTTTAAAGTCCTTTGAATAATAAAGGAGCCCTGGTAATTTTGCTAAAAAATGAAATTCCATCATTTCTGCAGAATAAACAAAAACAAACCAATGCATTAGCTATGCAATACTTCTCAGCACCACAGTTTGAATGCATCATTAAAGACAGATTTTACCCATGAAAAGTGTTTTTAAAAAGTAATAAATACACAAAACTTTACATATACTTTTCATTTCATTCCTACATCCTCTCCGCGGGAGGTGGACTCAGATTAAGTTGGTATAGCCAATTCCTCCAGATGCAGGAAGCTGGAGCCCTATTTCTTACAGCTCACATATTGTATATTGTGCTCTAAACTAGATCCTACCTGCAACTGTGAAATCTGGGAGTTTAAATCTATGATATCCACTGATATTAGAAATGAAAGTAAGTAAAGAGCAGCTAGAGTGTAATCTCACTGTCATCAACACCAAGTTCATGTTCCCATTTCCAGGTCCTAAGTACTCAGCAAGGACAATTCTCTGATTTTTCTCTCCTTAAAGAGCTGATTTACTACAGGATTCAGCTGGAATCCTCTTTGCTCAAATCTAAGATGGCTTCATTAGTTATGTGAGGAGCTGTTCTTGAAGAAGGAGCACAGCACTAAAAAAGTGAATGTGCAAATTACTGTGGAGAACATCTTTGCTGGCCCAGTCCTGACAAAGCAGTGTTGCCTTGTCCCTCTTCCAGTTAAGGAACTATCACCACAGATTTGAGGAAGGATCAAACTGCAGCTTGGTATCCCAGCTGCTGGGATGGTGATGCTCTAAGGAAGGCAAAACAACCCTCACACCCAAATTCAACCTGAAGGAGGGGAAAAAGAAAGGTACCTGGGAATACCAGAACCCTGAAGGATATTAAACCAGGAAACAACAGCTACAGTTGACAAGGTAAGCCTCATTCCAGCCTCCTCCAGTGACAGAACCAGAGCACCTAAGGCTGCTTAGCACTTCTGGTTATATCTCAAAAATCCTATAAAATAAAGGGATAGAGTCTTCTCTCTGTCATAGTGCTTTAAATTATAAGTGATTCCCCCCAAACGCTGGCATCGCTCTGGTGGAAATGAGAGGCACGACAGGCATAATGTTCCACTAGGCACAGCATCCAAAAAATACTGCTCCAGTAATTCACAGAATATATGGCAGACATTGTCCAGGTCACTGCAACAGTGTCAGCCTTGAAAAGACATGGAGTGACAGAGGACAGCTGCAAAATATCTGCCCACATTGCACGAGCACCAGCGAGGGATCAGCCCCGGCGGGGGCTGGCAGTGACGCCCCGTAGCCAAGTGCCCGACCTCTCAGAAAACACAACTCCAGCAAAGGATACTGCAAGGTTACCAATAAAAGACAAGTCCTAAGGGTAATATTCAGGAGCAGTTCCTCAGCTGGTAGCTGCTTCCCGCTGTGGAATGTCACTCACACGGAAAGTCACGATGCCTTGATAGGCTTCACAATCCCCATCAGTTCTTCAGCTGCTTGGCTAATCAGATATTATTACCTCCTTTGTGTTTTCTTTCCCAGCCCCCTCTCTCTCTTTTTCTGGCAAGGTTGCTGTAAAAGGACTCAGTAGTGATTCCTATCTAAATATTTCACTTGCAATACAAAGGTCTGTATTTTGCATACTGTGGAACTTCTGTTGCTTTGTCTTTCGATAAAAAAATCTACCCGGGCTTCTGGGAATAAATACTGATAATTGTACCCGGCCTCAACAGAGCATATTGTACATTAAACCACACAACATTGGATTCAAAGGCAGTGATCGTTGAGGATGGGACTTCAGCACACCCAAATCTTGAAGGTTTGGGAACCTCCCTTGCAGGCTTGAGGCTACACCAGATCCTTCTGTGCCACACAGACACCCTGGCAGGACACCTGGAGCAAGAGGTCAGTGCTGTGATTACCAGTCCTGCTGGGTCACCTCCTCATTGGGGATTCCCCCTCGCTGCACACAGAGTGAAAGGAACATTTCGCTTTATTTTATAAACATTTGGACTTCTATAGACATTATCCAGGACATTGCCATTAAATTCCTTGGGGTCGATGCAGATCAGTGCTAAAAGCTGCAGAAAATCTCACCTTTTCATGTAACTCTTGTTTTTCTTGTGTGCAGAACACCAAGATTTCAACTTTGCCTAAATTAGAGATTAAACTTCGGAATTCTAAAATTGGGCAAATCGTTATGATTTTCTTTCCTCCCCATTCCCTAAGAAGACAGAGCTGGTGTGTCGCCCTGAGTTTTGCAGTTCTTCGATGTTTTCACTACCAAATGTCGCACTCGGACACGAAAGGAACACCCAGACACCTGTTCAGGAGAGAAGCAGAAAAAAAAGGGGGCCGAGGAAACCTCGGACTTTATTATATATCTTCTCAATAATCACCTTTGATTGGAGGGTGAATTTTACACTCCTCAACCACACTGGTCAAAGGAAAGTCCATCAAACATCTCCGCCCAGGAGAAAAGAATGCAAACAATAGAGCAAGTTACAAAAATATAACTATGTTTACAGAACAGTGCGTGAGAAACTCTTATACAGAAGTGAAAACATCGAAGAACTGCAAAACTCAGGGCGACACTGGTGCTTCTAAAGTCTTCTGAAAAGGACAGATCCAAGGGCTTTGACCCTCCTCTCCCAGATCCAAAGAGCACCTTCAGCACCAAACAATCTTCCCTTGTTGAGCAGACATTCAGCTCTGCAAAACAAAACTGTCCCTGGAGCAGGGGCCTGACTAATTCCTGCATCTCCCTGGGCTGTGTGTGGGGACACAGGCCAGCAGCAGCAGCCTTGCTCCTTCCGTACATCCCTTCTCCTTCCACACAGCCCCGCTCCCTCCACATATCCCTGTTCCTTCCACATATCCCTGTTCCTTCCGCATATCCCTGTTCCTTCCGCATATCCCTGCTCCTTCCACACATCCCTGCTCCTTCCACACAGCCCTGCTCCCTCCACACAGCCCTGCTCCTTCCACATATCCCTGCTCCTTCCACATATCCCTGCTCCTTCCACACAGCCCCGCTCCGCGCTACCGAGGCCTGAACAAAGGCAACATTTTCTCAGCAGGACGTGTTAGCTCAGGCATGCTGCCACGGCTTCCCAGCTTCTGCAGGTAACTGGATGCAGTGTAGACAAGCCTAATGTGGTTTCATATGGAAATGAGTGGTAAATTATTAATATTAATAACATCTATAAACAACTGGTGACAACTTCAAGTGGCTTATTGTGTAGTACGTACAAGGCATCTGTTCATTATCATTTACGAGACGCTCCTGATATACACAACAATTTACCCGAGGATCTGGGCAGGCATTTCCACTCTGGATTTCCGCCTCCAACCCCAAGGTGCTCACAGCACCCCAGGGTCCATGCTGGGACCGCTCTGTGTCCTGCTGGAGCGCGAGCCCCGGGGCAGGGATCCCTCAGCACACGCGGCGCTGGCGGGGACGGGCTCGGAGCAGCTCATTCACCTTCAGATACTGCTGTTCTCTAAGGTCGCAGCGATTGCATCAGTGGAAATTTGTCTCATTCTGAGAGGGCCTGATTCTCGCTGGGAGCCAGACGCCTGGAAGCTATTACGTATCTGTGTGATGGTTTAAGGCTCAAAGGAAACTTCCTACAGCCCAGCCGTAACCCATGGGAAAAGGCTGGGAGAGGGGAGAGGCAAACGGGGCTGTGAGCACAGGATTCTGCAAAGCACCACGGTAAGTTTATTATGTCAAAGACGGAGTAAGCCGTGATGTTACAATTCTTCTGTCAAGGACAGTGATAAAAAACTCTCCTCACTCCAAGCTCTGGGATTTATGGCATAGGTTTCCAACCTCCAGAGGCTAATTATTTCCAGTCATCCTGCAGTGCACCCTGGGCAATGCTTTATGAAGTTAGCTTCATGTGGCTGAACACCCCTTACTTCACTGGCCTCTTGCTGTCATGATGCAAAGACGGACTAGTACCTCATGTAGCAATTTTTAAATAGAAGTGGATGATTTTTCAAGTAATTATTAGCAAAAACGTCAAACAGAAAGGCAGAGGCTGGCTATCCTACCGAGAGGAACCACTGAGGCAGAAAATATGTGCCAGAGCATGGAGTGGGAGCTGCACCAAGCTTGCTGTCAGACAATGCTCTTTATCAAACCGGGAACACAACACCAGGCTGCTCATAATGCCTCCTTTAATGAGGCGGCCGAGCCGCCATGCTTGGCTGTATTCAAATAAACACAGTAGCTTTGCAGCAACTGATTTTAATCTCATTTCCTGATCTGAGAAGGGCCCGGGAAACCCAACACTTTCAAAAAATTGTTTTTTAATTGTTGTTGGCAACCTCATCTACTACCTTCAAAGGATGAGTTAATGGTATCTAAACAGAGAACAGTGACACCGCAGTGAGAGGGGGAGCTGCTCCTCTCTCTCACAAAGACCGATTCTCAAATTACCAGATGTTTTCTTAGTCTTTTGGAAAAGAAAGAAAAAAAAATCTCAAGACCTTTCTTGAAGGCATCCTGGTGAATGACAACACTGAGCCTCCCAGCGCTGTGGCAGGGAGCAGCCTGGAAGTGGAGCGTTGCAAAGGCCATCTGGAGCCAAGAGCCGCCCTCCCTCTGTCAGAAGGGGCACTCCCAGGAGCTGGGAGCAATGCCACACTGGACACTACTTCACTGAATTGCACACAGTCAAGAAGAATGACCTTGTGAGGTTAAAACACCAGCACACAGCGAGGGATTCCTGCTGGGGTTAAATCCGCCCAACATGCAACCCCCCCATGTGTAAATGCAGAAACCAGTTCATCCTTCCCTTCCTCCTGCTGCCTCATTTTTCCTGATAACATGGCAAGCATTTTTGGATACGGATCAATCCTTTCTGTGTGTTTAGTAATGATACCTGAGGACTATCTGTACATAAATGATCAATAATGGCAGTGCAGTGCTCTTATCAGATGGCCACCAAACCTTGGTCACATCTTGCCTTTCTGCACTTAGCTTCTGTTTTGGGCTGTGTATAAAACCTGAAACAGAAACCTCTCCAATCTTTGGGGATGTCAGGGCACAGAATCATAGAACAGCTTGGGTTGGAAGGGACCTTAAAGCTCATAGGTCAAACCAAGTGACTAATTCTTGGCTGTGAGGGTGGGGAGGCCCTGGCCCAGGGTGCCCAGAGCAGCTGTGGCTGCCCCTGGATCCCTGGCAGTGTCCAAGGCCAGGATGGACGGAGCTTGGAGCAGCCTGGGACAGTGGAAGGTGTCCCTGCCCATGGCAGGGGGTGGAAATGGATGATCTTTACAGTCCCTTCCAGCCCAAACCATCCTATGATTCTAAAACCCAGCCCAAGTAGATTTAGGAGTGAAGATGCAATACTTGTTTTTTAATAAAAGACTTCATGAAATAGAAGGAAAAAACCAACCTCACACAGAGTTGCAATAATGCTCATTGTGCACATCTCTAAAGGTACAGCTGTAGCAATCCAGCTGTGCTACATCTGGGCTTTCAGAGCAAGCTTGCATTTCAGTCAGGTCACACTGGGTGTCCCAAATCCCTGTGTGTCTGCAGAAATATCTGAGCTATAAGGAGCACACCATAAGCTTCTCAGCTCATTAACAGGCTCCTCTTTGAAGCTCCATTCAATTTCAGCAACTGAACTGCTGGAGGTGGCTCAGGCTGGCAAAGAGCAAGCCCAGCCAGCCTGGAGTGACTGTCCTACTCGTGACACGACAAAAGGAAGCTCACTGCCACTGAGATTCTTGGAGCAGGTGTGGCTGTGTGACATTACTTAGTTTACAGTTAACCGCTGTATTTCACAGAATCACAGAGTACCCTGAGCTGAAGGGACCCCCAAGGATCACCCAGCCCAGCCCCTGGCCCTGCACAGACACCCCAACAACCCCACCCTGGGCATCCCTGGCAGCGCTGCCCAAACGCTCCTGGAGCTCTGGCAGCCTCGGGGCCGTGCCCATTCCCTGGGGAGCCTGGGCAGTGCCCAGCACCCTCTGGGACAAGAACCTTTCCCTGATCTCCAGCCTGATCCTGCCCTGGCCCAGCTCCAGCCGTTCCCTGGGTCCTGTCCCTGGCACAGGGAGCAGAGGTCAGTGCCTGCCCCTCCTCTTCCCCTCACAAGGAAGTTGGAACTGGGATGAGTCTCCCCTCAGTCTCCTCTTCTCCAGCTGAACATTCCAAATGCCCTCAGCAGCTCCTCACACGGCTTCTCCTCAAGGCCCTTCCCCATCCTCGTGGCCTCCTTCAGATGATCTCTAATGGCTTAATGTCCTTTTTATATTGTGGTGCCCAAACTGCCCCAGCACTGGAGGTGAGGCTGCCCCAGCCCAGAGCAGGACAATCCCCTCCCTGGCCTGACTGGCGCTGCTGGGGGCCTGGTGCCCCCAGGACAGGGATGTCCCTCCTGGCTCCAGGGCACTGCTGACTCAGATCCCACTGGCCATCAACCAGGACCCCCAGGTCCCTTTCGGTGGTGCTGCTCTCCAGCCTCTCCTTCCCCAGTCCATACACACAGCCAGGGTTGCCTCAACCCAGGCGTAGAATTTGGCACTTGCCATTGTTCAGCTTGGAACAGTTGGTGATTGCCCATCTCTAATTTATCCAGGTCTCTCAGCAGGGCCTCTCTGACTTCAAGACATTTAAAGTGTCAAGAAAAGCTGTGGGGACACAGCACTTTTTTCTAAAGAACAGCTGATCCTCATTCAGCAAAAGTTTGCTCCCACTTGACCTGAGCTAGACCAAAGTCACTCAAACTGAAACACAAGTGTCCATAAAAGCAGCATTGTCTTAATGACTTGTTTTCAATTTACACCTTAGTCCTAAATCAAGCCTTAAGAGCTTCATCTTAACCTTTATCAAATCTGTTGTTGATTTTCTCAGTACCTAATTTTTTAAATAGAGATTTGCAAGAGATTGTCCATCTGCAGGAAGACCACTCAGGTACTTCCCTAGCTCCTGAATAGAGATGCTTCAGAGGAAAAGCAGATGCCAGCCCAACCGTTCCTGAGGATTTAGTTTATGATAATTACAAGTTTGGCTTTCCAAAATTACCTCAGCATGGGTTAGCAAAACCAGGAGGGGTTTTGGGAAGGAGACATACATTTTGGGAAATGACTTGGCCGACCTGGAGAAGACTTGGGAAAACTACCCCTGGTGTCTCTCTTGTCTGGAGCTGGGACCAGGCATGGCACACTTGCAGGGAGAGGTGAAACCTGGCCTGGCCTTTCACCTGACAGGTTCCCTCAGGGTAAAATGTCAAGAGACATCATGAAAATGTGTGACTTCAGGTAGGAGTTGCCATCTTGAGGCATGTCCACGTGGGACAGGTTCCTTTGAGTGAGCATCTCCTGCCCCCAGGCTCCCCGCTGTCGTGACTGCCCTCTGCTTTGGGACAGAAAACCCACCTGAGGCACGGCCTGAAGAGCAGCAGGAATCGGGTAAAGCAGTCAAGCAAAGAGCTACTGGTAGCTTATGAGTAAGCATAAATTTTTCAAGAGCCATAAGCAATTCAAACATCCAGCATTTCACAGGAACCAGTGGATCCTGGTACTCGTTTTAGTCGCAGCACGTTGCTGCTGAAGTCACTGCACATCGACGTGGCACTGTGTGCTGGAGAGAGGGATACAGATCAACATCCACCCCAAGTCGTACACTAGGGACACACAGGAGCTTTCCAGGGGAAGACAAAAAAAAGCCAAAAAAAGCAAGTTTTGTCCAACTGTGATAGTTCATTAGGAGAAAAGAGTGGAAACCAGACAAGGCTTCAGCCCTTCACATCATTACATTTCTGAAATAAGAATGACAACAGATGAGCTCAGTGCCAGCAAACCCATCCCCAAAGCAGCAGAGGGTCCCTGGCATCCATAACCTCCATCCATTTGAAGTTTGTAATTTTGCAGAGCCTCTTTTTCTTCACTTGCAGCTGTTTATATGACACAAATCACTTTCTGGATGCAAGTCCCAGACCTCTCACATCTCACATATTGAAGAATTAACCTGAGGAGGAAACTGTCAGACAAGGCTGACTCAAATTCCACCCCCATTTCAGCAACACTCAGAAGGAGCTAACACCTTTCTGCAGAGTGGCAAATTAATGTCTTACAACTGGAATGATCCGTAGGAATCTGCAGCTAAGACCTCTGGCATGGGCCACAACTCTGTTGTGCTTATATGCCAGTAGAAGCTCCCCAATAGGCCCTGGGGACACACTGGGAGGCTCCAAACAGCTCCCAGTGCTACAGCATGTGGGCACCAGAGCTTGTGTGGGTAAAACAGGCACAGGAAGAAGTGACTGAGGAGGGACCCTTCCATCTCACTGCTCCCTCAACTCCACCATCCCTCAACACAGAGCTCCTTGGGAGTCGCTGCCATCTCCCACCTGTGAACCTCTCCTGGCCCTCTCCAGTCCATGGTGTGTCCTGTGACTCTGGACCATATGAAGGTCTGGGTATGTTCCTTCCAACACAAGGACAGTCCTACTGCAACAGACCAAAAGCCTCTGAGGAAAGTCAGCAATGTGTTTCTAGGGAATGGCACAAGAACGAGCATGGGGGATGATCTTCTGAACCTTTCTGCTACTGAGATTGCTTAAGCCAAGGATGTCAGCTTTGCACTTAAAGTTTTCCATACATCTCCCAGAAGAATTGTCCCCTCACCAACAGGAAGGCTCACCATGTTCAGTTCAACTTTATTCTCTAATAGGTTTTTCTTACAAAACTCTACTTTTACAATATTTATGCCTGCATAACTGCAACTAAAGTATAACAAAGAGAATGAAACCGGGAAGTCTTAAATTCAGTTGTGCTGTCTGATAAAGCCATGAAAATATTTGGAGAGGCGAAAGCAGAAGGCCAAGGCTGTGGTGGCCAGTGCTGTTTATGGAGGTGGCCAAGGCAAGGGGAGATGAGAGGGAAGGCACCTACATCTCCACAGGAGATGTTTTTGCTTTCTGAACCAGCTCCTCCTGCCTGCAGCAAGTACCAGCTATTGCTCTGCACCCACTCCCTCCCGGTGTTATTTTGTTAAGACAAATAATCCTCAGAAAATCTTACCATGAGAGTCTCATTATGCTGTTATATATTTTACAGAAGAATATATCAAGGCAAAGAGAAGTGAATGGACAAGCTGGCTCAAGAAGCTGATGTCTGGCTTCCTTGGTATGGCTATTTGGCAAGTGAAGGTGGGATTGCCAAGTGGTCAGTAGGTCCCCAAGGGCTCAGTTATGACCCCTTGGACTTCCAGAGCTCCTACCAGCTCGCAGGATGGCTCCTCTCCAATACACAACAGCCACAGCTATTTATGTCCAGCACTGTGACTCCATGACAAAGTTTTCCCAAGCCCACTCAACACTGTGGTGCACTTGGCCATAGCACGGACAGTGCTGGAAGACTCCACGGAAAGCTGAACTGACACAGAAACCCACAGGAGGATGCCCTGGGCTTCAGCATGTACAGAATCATCAATCTCAGGATAAGAGAAAGGACTTTGTGTTCAGATGACATCAAACATCCTTGTCAGGATCATGACGTTCGTTCCCTGGCAGCTGACCTGGAAAGCGAAATATGCCCTTGACATACGACCCAGGCAAACGTGAAGGCAATTTTACTGACAGCATGAATAAAATAAACTCTCCCTGACAGGCCACGGAAAGGGGCAAAAGCTGAAGTGGTTCATGCTCTCCTCTGTTAGTTAAAACCCTTTGGACTTTGCTTCCACCTCACTGCAGAAGGCTGCTGATGCAAAGGGTGATATTTGCCTGCAATCTTTCCCTGGGAAGTAATTAGTTTCCATTTAGAGGGATGACAAATTGATCAGGCAGGAATCTCACTGAGCTCTGAATTGAAGCTAAACTATGATAGCTCCAGCTCTGGCAACTTGGGTTTGTCAGTCTGTCAATGCATTTTACAGTTTCAAAATTCAATCACCCAACAGCAGGAAAGACATTGGCTTTAAAAAAAAAAAAAAGGGGGAAAAAAAAAAAAAAAGAAGCAGCAGCACAAGCGGGGGGGAGAAGCAGCAAAGCCTCCACTTCCTCCTGCAAGTTCATTATCGCCTCTCCAAAGCATGACGGTGGTGTGAAATGGGTTAGACGCATGGATGCCTCTGTTAACGGCCAAGGAAAAAAAAGTCGCACATCATTAGGAATGGAATAAACGATACCGAGGCACAGAGCAGAAATGATTTGATTAGCAATTTCCAGTTTTGAAAAGACCTGGAAGAGAACCAAATGACTATACAGAAGGTGTGATGGAGTTCTTAATTGCTGTAACTGCACAGGGAGACTCGATGATTTGTGACATATAATACAGCACAGTACGCTAACGCTAATAACTGTTAATTAACTGCAGCAATGATATACTCTCAAAATGCACATACAAGTTACCATAATTTCTAGATTAAAAGCTGCAATGTTTGAAGCCAAAGGCAGAGGGAAGGCAGCACAGAGGGAGTGGGGGAAGAGAAGAAAGTGGAAAAGGAGATGGAGAATCTTTCCTTTTTTTAAACCCCCTTTTGAGCACTTCTGACATCTCACCTGGAGCAAAGCGGCCAGAAAGCACCAAGAAAAAAAAATAAAATACTCCTGCCGAAATGCGAAACGGTTCCTGCATGAAGCTCTCCCTCCAGAGCAGCAGTTATTAATTCTGAAAGGCTGTTGTTGCACCAGGCCATCTGGCTGTGCCGTAAAGAGTTCAGGAGCTGCTGCTGAGCTAAGATTCCTGTCGGATCCCATTCGTCCCACTGACATTATTCACTCGCAAATGTTATCGCACCATTTTTTTCCCCATCGCTGCTGTTTGCGAGTCACTTTATTTATTTGCAGGCAGTTTGTTGCACTGCCCAGTGCAAAAGTGGCTCTGCCAGGAGCCTTCAGGGAGCTGAGAGGCAACACCCTCATCTGACGGATGCTCCGGAGCTGGTTTCACTCTGCCTCCCAACAGCAGTGCTGTGTGTGAGGCTGGAAGGTGGCACTTAGGAAAAGCTGCTGGATTGACAGCCTGGGAGACCGAAGGCTTCTGTTTATCCCCCAGCAGGCAGAGCACAGACACGCTCCCGCACGCCGTCCTTCAGCAGCATGCTGAGATGGGAATCAGATGACACTGATTAGCTGTCCAGAATTGCTAAAACATTTTCTCTTTCGGATCAATAGTAATAAAGAGGAGGGTAAGGCAGGTATCAGGCTGCACTATGGAGGGCTGATTCTGATCCTCCTGCAGAGCTGCAGCCCCAGCAGAAAAAGCTCTTGGCATGTTTCCCCTCTGAGGTTCTTTCAGTCCGAGCGATCTGCAAACAGGCTATTTAAATGTTACAGCAGGGCTAATCTTGTACCAGCCCTAACACATCAATTACCCTGTGTATGGAAAGCTAACAGGCTTTGTTCTTCCCTTGGTGACCCTTCCTAACAGGCTCCTCCTGGATGGCCTCCAAAGGGGAGCTAAGCAAAGTGGTCGTATTTTCGAAGGCACCTCTCTCTGTACCCCGCGGGTGTGAGTTCACATCTAATCCCTGTGGCAGAGTGGGAAACCAGAAGACAAACACACAAACCAACCCGGACAACTCCACCCAGCCTAAGTGGTTCTGTGATTCTGTGATTCCATAGCACCAATGCTCACTAATGCATCCTGGGATGCAGTGGATGGTGAAGATGAGGATTCAAACACAGAGCAACGATGAAAAAAAGGCCTCACAGACTCACTCAGCCTCTCCATCCTCCGCGTTCGCACCAACGCCGCATGTTGAGAGCATGTGTGAAGTCTATCTATCATTTTAACATTGAAGTGCTTGGAAAAATATTAAGGGTAAACTTTGCTGTCATTCCAACATATGGCAAGGCACTGAAATATAGACATATCCTGAGGAAACTGGAGAATTTGAATGAATACCTCTTTTACTGAAGAGCACGTTGGTTCTGTATTTTCCAGTTTTTTGTCCACCTTCTTTTTCTACAATTTTTTTTTGTACTCCAGTTTCTTTTGAGCTAATAAACCAACTCTCCTTCTTAGAATCCCACAATGGTTTGGGTTGGAAGGGACCTCAAAGCTTATCTCCCCCAAGTGGAGGGACACCTTCCACTATCCCAGGTTGCTCTGTCCAACCTGGTCTTGGACACTTTGAGGGATCCAGGGGCAGCCACAGCTTCTCTGGGCACCCTGAGCCAGGGCCTCCCCATGCTCTGCGTAATGAGTTTCTCCCTAACACTGAATGTAAATCTCTCCTCTTTTAGTTTAAAACCATTCCCTCTTATCCTGTCACTGTCAGCCCATCTAAAAGGTCACTCTCCCTCTTCAAGTACAGGAAGCCCCATTTGACACTCTCAGGAGCATGATAAGCATACATAGAATAGAAAATAAAGAAAAAAATAAGGCTACATTTATGTTCTAATAAAAGAAATAGCTTCTAGCTGCCAAAAATACCAGAGAATTTTCTATTTTCATGTTGGGCATGAAAGACAGAGTTGACCTACCTGACTGTCCAGCCCTATTCCTTCCCCAGCTGTATGGCCAGAACAGATCCATACCTTACACTTCTTCAGCACTGCCCAAGTGGAAATGGCACACAGGATGGCATTTTTATCATTTTCCTCAGTAGCAGAATGACACTGCTGGGACAATCCATTCCCTTTCCTCACCTTTGATTCTTCAAGGGCTCCTAGCTGTCACATCACTCCCAGTTTTGCTCCCATGACCGCAGCCTCTAAATAATATTGCATTTTCTTTACCACCTAAAACAGAACTTTCAAACCGATTTAAATCTGAAATGAATGCTGCGAATACCAGTCCATACTCAAGACAGACATGTAATAACCCCCCTGGGAAAGAAGAGTTTCTGAAACTGCTAAAATGCATCCTGTGGGGATGTCAGCCTGGAGTGAAAGATTCTTAAAGACTTTTTGTGTGACAGCATCACACCCTCTGAGAGTCCCAGGTGCCATTAGGGGGGAGGAGGGGACTACAGCACACTTGAAGAATTCAAGAATAATCAGCCTCAGGTATTAATGTTTTGCTTGAAGATGTAAAAGATAAGACACTGAAATGGTATGATTGCAGAGTGTTCATGAGACATAAAGCTGCCTGTTCAGTTCTGCTCCCTCCTTTTGCAAGGTGCCCGTGCAAGCCCCTGTCCATGATTAACAAGGGACCACAGCGAGGCCATGGGAAGGGGGCAGCCAAAAGGCTGGATTGGCTTCTTGGAGAAACTGGGAACAGCTCCCCATGTCATTTCCACCCTCCAGCCTTTCAGTAATCCATCTCACAGCCCTCTAGCTTGTCCCCACAGACCTCTGCCCCAGACTGTGTGCAACACCACTGATTCTGTTGCAGAAAGCATTTTTAATATCTGATAGGAAATGAGGGGTAAAAGGGGGGTCTCCTTTAAGAACTTTTCCATTATAAATCTGGACTTGTCTCAGCACTACAAAAACAAAGCCTTTGTATAGGACAGCTTGGCACCCACCCTTGTGCAAGGGGGGATTACGCTTTCCAAGTTGTATTTTTTGCCCTTGAAATGTTTCCCTTATAATTGGAAGCAAATTTTTTTTGTCACAAGATGAAATTCCTTTGTGCAAAAAGCCAAAGCAAAGCCTATATATTACTTACTTCTCTCTTTAAAGCCTTTAGCTTTCCTGGAGATTAACTGCCTGATAAACCCTCCCCAGGCCAGGGTTAAGGGCAGGACTGCCCTCTCAGCCCCAACTGGGCTTTTCTCACAACTGGATTGTAACAAAACCCCTGGGAGCCCCTGGCTACCAAGTCCAGGGCTTTCCTGGTTACCCCCAGTACTGGAAAACCCCTTCTCTGTGCTGGCTCCTGGGAAAGCACGTTTGGCCACTGGACACCAACAGAGACCCTCCAGACCACACCCTTTTGCTAACAACCTTTTAATTTTTTTTTTTTTTTTTTTTTTTTTTCCTANACAAACATCCTTCTAAACATTTAACCCGTACTTAATGTAAATTCCTACTTCTATGTGCTTTTCCCCTTCACGTGGCTGGAGTTGAGGGTGATCTGCAGGTAGCTGGAGAACAAGGAGGCATTTTGCTGGAGATGCCTGGCCAGTCCCCAAACAGGGGCACTGGGACACTGCCACTGGCATCCCAGGCACCCAGCACAGCCTCTGGAGTATTTAAAGGATAACGTGTGCATCCACAGGAGCCACAGGGGCCAGTGTGACAGCTGATACCAGAGGGGCTGGCAGAGGCACAAAGTCTCTGGGGCACAGAGCAAGGCTCTAGGGACACCACCTGCACCCTGAGTGCTGCCATGGAGCTTCTCCCACGGGTGCCCCACAAAATCCCATCAGCCCAGAATAGCAGCTCCACAGGCACTTGGATGTTCATTTATCCTTCCCCCTTCACATTCCTGATCCTGCCTTCGGTCCTAGACCATCTCTTAGGATAAAGTGGTTGGCTCCCAAGCTCTGGGCCGGGGCTTTGTGCTTTGTGCCCAGCCTTTAGCTCCTGCCAATCCAGCATTTCTCTGGCTCCTCAGCGTCCTTCTGGCCCTGCCTCTAATGCAGGGTCTGCCCTCATCCTCCCCCCTGGGAGGGACCACCTTGCTCTGGGTCGTGCCACACTTGAACTCTGCCCAGGGACCGATTCCATCCCCAGTCTCCCAGCTGACATGCCAGCATTCCTGCCAAGTGAAAATCCTGCTGGGGTGCAGAAGTACAGCCTGTCCTGGCTGCATGAAGAACAGTTCTCCTTCACTCCCTACAATCACAGAGGTTATTTGCTGCCCCAGATGGAAACAAATATTTTTTATGAAGATCTGTTTTAACCAAAAGCACATATAAAACAAAAGGGAAAGAAATATTTGAGGTTTGCGGTGGTTGGAATCTACGCACTGAAAATTAATGCTTTGACATGTATTTTGCGCTTAATCTTTTGTGGCAACTTTTTTACATTTGTAAGAGTTATGGATTTTAAAAGTCACAGCTAAGATTGCTTAATGAGCATTCACCACCCTGGAAGTGGAAGCAAGGCTGATGTGGTTTAGTCAGCTGTTAGCTTTATTGCCTCTCTTCTGTACTAAAAGTGACAAGTTGAACACATTATAGAGAGCTCAGATGTGTTATGTAGATGAAGCCTGCAGCAATATCTGCCTGCTCTCTATTATTTATGATGTCTATATAATACAATGGACTGAGATTTAAGCCATTGTGATGCAGTTTGTTTTCCAGGGTTCTAAAGTACAGCACATTTTACAGAGAATTGCATCTCTGTTACATATTAATCAAATCCATCTTACATGCAGCTCTTACACTGTAAACTAAAGGGAAAGAAAGATTAAAGCGCTTGGCTTTTCCTCAGCTGTCAAGGACTGGCAATAAAATAATAATAAGGGCTTCTAAATAATGTGTGTGTGACAGGCCTTTGCTCGGTTGTGCAGTCCTTTATGGAGGTTAACTACAAAATAAGTTCCAGTGAGTGATTGAGAACAGGCGAGTGTGTAATACTGTAATGCCAAGCCCTGCATAATTCTTTGCAAAGTTCATTTGCAGAAATTCTCCCAACCTGACAAGCCAAAGTTGCTGCGGGTCCAGGCGCTCGGCAGGGGTGTGAACTTAACTCTTGCTGCCCCCGCTCCAAACCCTCACCGCCTTCTGAACTGCTTCAGCTGCAGCCCATTAAAGCAGAAAGCTGCACTCCAGCAACACCAGTCAGCCCTCCTGGTTTCTTAAAAATATTATTATGAGGGAAGTCATGGGAACGTTATTTTATTATAAAATATATAAAACTCTGTAGAGGTCTGTGGTTTTGGATTTTTCTTTTCCATCATTAGCCAGAGTTTTGAAGATCAAGAGGTGGAATTTTTAACAAAAGCCTAAATCATGTCAAGCTTTTAAGGCAGTATGAACTGTGGAATTTATTGGAGGAGGGGTTTTGCCTTTCCTCCCTCGGCTTTTGCTGCCAGGGAGCCTTTCCAAAGTTTCTGTGTCTGCTCTGCCCTATTGCCCCCTTGCAGGTGGCCTGTCCAGTCCCACCAGGTCACTCACACCATGGTGGAGGGACAGAAGGGACCACGAAGGTTCCATGCACCAGAAGGGCATGGGAAGAAGCAGCTGAGAGGAAGAACTTCTGCCCTGGGCACTGCCCAGCCCTGATCAGGCTGCCCAGGGAGGGGCTGGAGTCTCCCTCAGCGGGGATATTCCAGAGCCCTCTGGACACAATCCTGTGCCCTGTGCTCTGGGATGGCCCTGCCTGAGCAGGGAGGTGGCAGCAGTGACCCTCTGCGGTCCCTTCCAGCCTGACCCAGCTGGGATTCTGTGAGATCATCACAAGTCACAGCGATGCTCAGCTCCTGACAAGGCTCAGGATGAAGGCTCCTGTGTTTAGTGTGGGCTCTCACTGACCTCCCACACAGCCATGGGTGCCACTGCTGTCACCAAAGGGTGATGATGATCAGGCTTAAAGAGCCCCACAGCCCATGGATGAAAAACCACCAGGTGAAAACTGAGCTCTTAAGCTCTGCTCTGCTGTAGTCAGGAGGAATAAAGCAGAGGAAGGGATGAAGGATGTGGGTGTGAGTGTCCAGCAGTACTTTGCATCATTCACAGCCAAGCCAACCACTCCTGCAAGTGCCAGTGATGCCTTCAATCACCCTGCACCACAACCCCAGGGCAGGGAGGGCCCTCCAGCAGCAACATCCTTCAGAGATGGAGCCAGAAAATTCAGCCCCGGACTCAGAGAAAAGTTCTAACAACATTTAAAGCAGGGAGCTCCAGAGCTGGAGCAAGCATAAAGATGGGGCTGCTGGAAAAAAAAAGTGAATTCAAATCTCGATCTGTGTCCTGGAGAAAGCAGATGGGTGCTTGGGCGTGGGGCTTGGCTTACCTGTAAACCATGCAGTACATCTGAGGAGTGATAATTTTAGGCTCACTAGCACCAGCAAAGGCGTTTAGGAAATCAAAGGAAGGGCTTCAGGGCACCATCTGGTTGCTGCAAGGAGCCAGGGAAAATTCCTGTCCCCTTCACACACTCCACAGGGCCACTGCCAGCTTCTGCCACCCCCATCTCACAGCAACAGCATTTGTTTACTGCTGATCTAATCCACGAGGGCAAACTCAATGTTTCTCTCAAAGATCTGTCTTAAAATGCTATTATACACATCCCTTGGGTCAGAATGGTATTTAAGTGTATTGCAATAGAGAGAAGTTTCCTAGTATTTTCTGTATTTTCTTCACTGTGTTGGGTCTCCTTTCTCGCAGGCCTCCTGAAATGCTGGTGTTGCTTTCCCAGCCTGTTTTGCACTGTGATATTCATGCTGTGACTCCTGGGGCTCCTCAGGAACACAGGTATGGGTGTTGCCACCACCTGAGCATGTCACAGCATGGGCGTTTGACTTTTGATTTTATTTTCTTTTTAAACGTGAAGAAAATAATTTTAAGTCTCAACTCAAATCTAACCAATTCTTTGATAACGTCTCCATGGTTTGCACTCATTCCTGCTCATGTCAAGTCCAATTTACCTCTGATTGACACTGCTGCACATAGGGGAGAAGAAACAAGCATGGTGAGGGTGTCGTGCACACCACAGGTTACACATGTAAAACAGTAAATAAGCACTGATGCCTCAAGTCCTGGGTTCTGAGGTGCTCTGCCTTCCAGTTAGCCAAATCTTTGCAAGTGAGCACATGTTTAATCTCCATTCCTGCCATGAGCATGCCTCAAGTAACCCTAACTTGGTGTACGGCCCTCTTGAGAACTTCTCTGATACTGGCACTTTCTGTGAAAGCCTCTGAATCCCTCAGACTCTCCAGGCCAGGCTGGACACTGGGCTTTCATGTAAATACAGAAAAAGGAAATTCTGCTCCTTGTGTGGTCAAGCTTTTCCTTGGAATCACTTGTGACTCAACCCCCTCAGAAGGAGATGGAGAGCCCAACTTTTTGTACCGCAAAGGAACTCATTATTTTAGGGAGTCTTCTCATCCCCTGAGGGCTCTCAACATGGAATTTTGCCATGAAGCCTCTCACTGCCCCTTGGCCACATCTACCAGGCCAGGCACATCCACCAGGCTCAAGAAGTCTCTCTGATGCCAGGGGCTGCCAAGAACCATCGTGGTATTTAATTTTCCCCAGTGAATGGAGAAAGATAGATTTTGGAAATAGATCAAAACTCCATTGAGGGTGAAAAAAATGACCCTGCAGCTCTGAAAGTTTCCCCATCCCTAACACGGAGAGTTCCTGAAGTGAAGCTCAGTGTCAGAGAGATGCCATCCCAGTCCAAACTGGTAACTGGGGGAAAGCCATTTCCATTCCTGGACAAGCAACACTTAAAAAGATAAATAAGAGCTGGCCACACAGAGGAGCACACTGGTTTCTTTTGCTTTCCTTGACATGGAAAGTGGCCTGCAAGCCACCTGACACTCAGGGATCACTTCCCAGGCTATGGGAAATGAGCTGGGAAAACACAAGCACAAACCTCCTGTGGTTTATATGTCTGCGTCAGGCGAGCCGTGCAGAATGCAAAGGCAAATCTTTCAATCCTCCCCTCTCCCCAACCCTGAAAGGCCAGTACAGTGCTCCATTCAGAAGGGGATTTACCACAGGGTTTGGAAAGCACCGAGTGCTAGACAGGAATCTTGCCCTGACTGAACCTACTTATAAGGCCTCCCATTAACAGGCAGTGCTGTGGAGAGCTGGTGGCACAGTGTGCACGGCACAGAGCTGTAAGTCACAGCACAGGTTTGCTGAATGAGCTGGGGACCAGCTGCATCCCTTTACTCCCTCAATAACACACTGATATGGGCACATTTATTTTCCTGTTGAAGCAGCTCACAGAATAAACGCGCGTCCCATCCAAGGGGAGATTACTGGGGGAGCAGATGTATGCTGCACTGCAAACAGTAAACTTATGGAGCCCTAATCCAATACAATACAATTTAGTTTCATACAAATCCCCTGAAGAAAGTACCACAAACTGCTCTGCATCAGGAGGGAGAGGAGCCTTGCTCCCGGGCCATGGCAGTGTGAGCCCTGTGCTTCCCAAGGCTGGCCCCAGCCCCATCTCTCCAAGACAATCGCACAGCCCGTGCTTGGCTCATCCAGCTGGAACCCAACAAGCTCCCCCCATGGGAGACCCCGAGCCCCCACTCCTGCTGGTAAAGTGCTTGGAGCTCCTGGGGCGAGCAGGCTGTGCAGCCATTAACAGCACCGCTACATCCACTGCACACATCTGGGTCAGCAGCTCCCACACAGGGCGAGCCACGCAGGGAGCCACAGGTGAGCCTGAAAACCCCGAAACTTAATAGCAATAAGGTAAAAATTCATGCAGGCTTGTAATGACAAGGCAAAAATAGGAACTTGGAAGTAGCGGGGCAAGGTGTAATAATGCAGCATTTAGCACCAGCAGCAGAGAACAGCAAATCAGTATTTTTTAAGGGGCGACCTGAGGCGAGGAAGTGGCTCAGGGGAGAGGAGGGAGAGCTGTTCCAGTTAAATGGGCACAAGGGAAAGATCAATCCCCAACCATGGAAAGCTCCGAAGGGAGGGAGGGAGGAAGAGGAGGCTGAGAGGAGCAAGGAGGGGGTGAGATGTCACAGACAAGCACATTGGAGAGGTGGGATGAAGCAAATCCATAAGGAGCATGGAAACCCAGGAAGACATTGTCTTTAATTGAACACGAACAGTAAGAAGCAAGCAAGTTTTACTGGAAATGTAAAGGCTTCCTGTTTTATATCCTTGGCTTTAAATCTTCATTGGGAATCAGCACATGGCATTGGAAACAAAACCTACCCCTCGCCAAAGGCAGCTCGCTGCAATCGCTGTCTTGCTGGATCTTGCCTTAAATAGTCAATAGCCCAGTGCTATGTCTTGTGCTGATTATTCAAGAGCCATTATGATATCAGTGAATGTCTCTGATTGCATTTAATTCAAGTAGGCAATATATTTTGAATTCAACTTGCTCTAGCAGTCCTCCGCTCTCCCTCCCCCAAAGTCTAACAGATCATTTAAAAGTGAGCAGGTCACATCCTGAGCTGTAGGTACTAACCGTGTCATTTCTTCCTCTCCTAGGGGCTTTAAATCCTGCAACTGCTGCCCTGCCAGCGGGAGAAGTGACCCCACATTTGTCCTGCTCATCGCTGGCTAATAACCATTAGGGACAATGGCGCGGCTCCCACCTGCTGCCCAGGAGGAGCGCAGATCGCTCCCAGCGGGATGCCAGCGCCGACAATCTCCTCTCCTTTTCATTACAGCCTTTTGTCACTCTCACACCCCCAGAAACTACTCAGGAGGGCTCTCGGGGAATTAAACTGCAGTGACAAAGTGGGTCCTACCCCCTCGCAAGTCAGCAAACACCGGCGAGGACTGAGGCCGTGCCAGCCCGCACCGATGAACCGGCACCGGGATCGCCCTTTTCTGTGAGGGGACGTGGGCCAAGCACGGCCAGGGGACACTCGGGACACTGGCCTTGGCGTGACAGAGGCTCGGCTCTCACAGCTCGTGCTCAGGTCGCTTGTTCTCCGAGGAGCCCCGGCCCCACCAGTGCTAACGTGGCTCTGAACCCCCCGAGCCCCTGGTGCCGGTGGGGCCGCACCGAGGCCTTGCTCTGGGGAGCCCCCGGCATGGTCTTGCCTGGCGGAAGGGGAGCCTCGGTCACCCAGAGCCCAGAACACCAACCCCAGGACACCAACCCTCCGTGGTGCTGGCCTGGCCGTGGCAGAACAGGGTTTTCTGCCCATAACAGCAGCCCCAGCCCCAGGACGCTGAGCCACGGGCCTCTGGGCCCCAGGTTCTGCTGCAAAATCCCCATCTTTAGACCCTTTATGAAGCACCTCGCCCCGCCCGCGGCAGCGCAGCCGGCTCTGCCGCCATCCGACAGCATCCCTGCCCCTCTCCAGCGCCTCCGCTCATGGCAGTCCCAGGGAAGGGAAACGAATCCTGCAGCTCTATTTTGCGGTGCAATATGGGCTGGTGGACATAAAATCAAGCAGTTCGGCTGGCCTGGCAGCGCCTCAGCCGGTATAAATTCGCGGCGGCCGGCGGGGCTGTGCCAGCGCTCCGGCTGCGGCACGAGGGTATCCGTGTGCTCGCACCAGCCCTTTGTACGGCTCTGCCTCGCACTTCCCTGAAGCAGCAGCAGCCCTCGCACTGCAGTGAAGTATTAACTCATACCCAACACAGTTTGTCTCCGAGGACCCTCTTGGCCCCTTCGTCATCCTGTGCTGACATTTTAATCGCGCTTTTGTGGGAGCCGGCTGGCAGTTTGTCATCAGGAATGGCGCGGCGAGGGGCCAGCGCGGGCTGCTGGCTGCGCGGCTGCCGAGGGGAGCAGCCCATTCTGACAGACTGAGCAATAATCTGAACTTACTGCGCTGAGCCTGTGGGACACCAGCCGGGCCGCTTTATCTTCTTCATTAAAGTGCGCTCAAAAAAAAAAATCCATTTTCCTTTAAAGTCTCAGGAACAGATGGAGTAAAATTAATTGCGCCATTAAGTCCCGATAGACAATACCAGAGTGGTTTTCTTTCAACAGTGCATGTGTGTTACAAAGTGCTCTTCGTAAAAGGCAATTACTGCAACATTTGCCATAAAATAAAGGTTGCTTTAATGGGCAATAAACACAGGCTTCAAATTTTGTATGAAATGGGTCTCCAAAGGGCGCTGTTATAGGCAGCTCAAAGGCACAACTGACTTTAGTATTTCTGCTCTGGCTCCAGCTCAGCTAGTTCGGAGAACAATGATTTCCACCCTTGGATATTTTCTGATGGAATTATGTATGCCACGGCAGCTCACGGCCAGGCCCTCCGAGCCACCTTTTGCCGGTTGGGAAATGGTGGCCAGGCAGACTCCGGTGCTCTGCCGGCTGCCATCTGCCTGGTGAGACAGGGACGAGGAGGAGGAGGAGGAGAAGAGGACCGAAGCCAGGGCTGCTGCTTCTGCCGAGCAGACAATAATAAGGCCCCATTTCCTGACAGCAGATCCTTGCCAGTCTCAATTACCACTGGGTTTGTTTGATGCAAAGCCTGACATATTTATTTATATTTCTTTTTAACATAAAATACCCTGGAAAATGGATGCCACATCCTTGCAAACAGGAGGAGACTATAAAAATGTGTGTGGGCAGTGTTCAGAAGACAAGAAACAATGGCATTTTCCATGTTTTTTGCTCTCTGGGCACTAAAAACCAAACCCAGTCCTTACCCCACAACTCCCCATCAAACAGTTTATGACGGCACTGCTGAACACAGCTTCTGAACAGGCTTTTTTGAGGTCCTGACCAGAAACAACCCAACAAATCTACATCATTTGCACCAAATGGTACATTGTATTTGTCAACTTAACAGCCAGAGCCACCCTGGGAGTAAAACACTTCATATTTAGGCAGCTTTCTGTCCTACAGAACCACTGCTGACAGTATCAAGACAGATGCCTCGCACACCCCACATGCTCTTCCTGCAATAACCTGCCAAAAATCCCCTCTTCTGCCTGGTACCCGTGTGGCTGTGCTGGGTGCAGCCACATGCCCACACACTTCTGGGTAGGAAAACAGTTTCTATCTGATTCTTGCTCAGATTTATTTGAAAAGGAGGGGAAATCATTTCAATTCATTGTATTTTCACATTCCAGTAATTACAAAGCGAGCATGACATACAAATGATCCATTAATTGAAATACGGGCTCTATGAGCTCCAATATTTATAGTGTAAATCCATATTTAATTAAATAAAGCCAATAATGCTCATTTCAAAGGGAACATTGAAGCTTTTTATTTAACCATGTAGTTGATGCTGTATGTGCTCGTTTCTCAACACCTTTCAGTAAATCACCACGGCTGAGAGAGGTGGGGGATGAGGGGGTGTGGGATGGCTCACTGAAGATCCCCCAGGCCCCCAACAAGCGAGTCCCTGCTGCTGGAGGTACTTTCCATCACTGTTACTATACACCAGTGCTGCTGCTTGGTAATAGCATCAGTCAGCACCTCTGACTGAGCAGCTTTAATCACCCACTTAATTGCCTTAATCGCCTTTTACATAACTAAGAAATCACAACACTGCAATTGTCTGGCTCTGACACACAGTAACATCAGGGGTGTGACATTAATGACGTAATTATATTAACTGCCAGGAGCTAATATTTCAGGACCTCAAAGTAACAGACACCAAGCCCCAAACCCAGGGCTGCTGCTCCCTGAGCGCTCATTGGGTGCAGTGCAAAAGCCGACTGCAGTGGTGTGGGCAAGGGTAGCCCAGCAAAATCGGCTGCACCCCCTGGCCACAGAGAGCCTGGCACCTCTCATTTTATGCCATACGTATATATATACACACATTTATATTGTTTTCTTTGATATCTGGTGTTGAAGTCACATTTCTGAGCTCACCACGACAATGACACAGTGCAGAACTGAAAAAGCCCCAGTTCAGCTGGGCAGCCCTGCTCCATGACAAGGTCTGAGTGCCGCTCCACAGAGGATGGAACACTTCTTACTTCCTTGGGACAGTTTTTCATAATTTTCATCAAATTTTACCATGATGATCTTTTCCTTCAGTTGACTGGACTCAGATGCTACTTTCCTTTAAAGGAATGCTACCCTGTTTGTCCTTGCAGCACCATCAACCATGTAAACTTTATACACCAATCTGTTCCTCTTAGTGGTCAGCTGGCAACATTAACCATTTTTATTCCTTGTAAAACAAGGGACAGTGTGGCTTGGGTGGCCTTGCTCCAATGCAAGCAGAAACAAGGTGTTTGCATAGGTGCAAGAAGGTAAAAACCCACAGTCCTCTGCACTGACAGGCACTAAGATGGTGGTTTGATTGCACAATAAACCAAATTTAAGGTGAATTGCCTGGTGAAAAGCCCTGCAGCCTTCAAACTCCAAGTGCTGCTCTTCTATCAACTCTCACTGCCAAAGCAAAGTTTAAAAAAAGTGGATGGGTGAGTTTGTCCCAGCAAACTTTTTCCTGGAGGAAGTATCATCTGTCATCTCACAGCTAACGTAACACCAGCAGAGAGCAGAAAAGCCAACATAAACCTCTATCATATGTTTGGCTGAACAGACAGAAATGTAACCACAGAACCACACCTGACTCGGATCAAATTAACCTTGCTGGGATATTCTAGGAATGCACCACCAGTATTATGCATCCTGCAGCTACAGCCTTGACATGCCAGTCTATCCCAAACACACCCTAACACCGAGGTGTGAAGGCAAAGAGCGTGTAGACAACACAGAAAGAGTTATCTTTAGCCATCCCCTGGATCCTCAGTGGCCTCAGCCTCAAATACGTGACCCCAGTTTGTACAGAATCCATGCTGGATTTAATCCTGTGCCTTCATTTAGCCCTCCAATGCATATGTCTACACTGGATTGTCAAAGCACACAGTGCAAAGCTCACTCTGTCCTCTGGCAGGGTTCCCTACCCTCAGTGAAACCCCGAGTAAGCCCCAAGGGATGATTCCACCTGAAGCTTGTCTTGAGGAAGCCCTGCACAAACTCAGTCCGTGGTGTGCACCGACACAGAGCCGCAGGGGGCTACGGACACTGGCTCTCCCAACCCAGAAACTCAAAGGTCTAAACCACGAGAAAAGCCCTGCAAGATGAGCATGTGGTACCTCTGGTGGCACTGCCCCTGTCCCCCCCAGGGTACAAATCCCTTTTGCCAGGTCCTGCAGCCAACCCAAGCATGAAGCCAAACCCCCTGTGTGTTTTGCTGGCAAAGTGACTTCTGATGATGAATAAATTCTCAGAGTGCAACAATACCTACAGGAAAAAAACCCGAAAAGGACATGGAATTTCCTGGCTCAAGGACCAATGGGCAGGAATCGAACTGTACACAAGATGGGATAGGAAGGCTGGTGGATGTGCTCTCAGATCCTCATTACGTGTCCCTCATGAGAGTCAGCCAAGGAGTGGAAATATTCTCCTCTGAGGTTTTGGCACAGGGTCTAATCATGCATTTCATGGAAGAAACCCCACTGTTCCTTCCAACCCCATCCTGGCCAACATCAGCACAGGAGACAAGCTGCCTCCAGAAGTGGCACACAGCAGTGAAAGGAAGTTTTATTGCTTCTTAAGTTCTATTTACAACTACTGCACCATCTCAAGAGGTGCTAGAGAGAGGAGTCCTCAGGATGAGCTGCATGAAGTAAACAAGATGCTAAGAGCTTTCATGGCTTTTTAGTGCTAATGACAATTAATAATAAATGGATACTGCAATATTCTATCCAGTGAAAGGCTTCATGGGCATGCAACTTCCTGTACCCCATGCTTATGGACCACTGACTGTGTGAAAAGTGAGGCAGGGTAAAAGTTAAGGAAGTTAAAGAACAATGACTGGGAGCAAAATAACAGAACTGAGGTGCCCTAGGACACTTGACTCTTCGGCTGAGGTTTTCAGCAAAATCACAGAATCCCAGACTGGTTGAGGCTGGTCCCTGGTTTAAGGGACCTTACAGCTCTTCTCATTCCAACAGCCTGCCATGGGCAGGGACACCTTCCACTATCCCAGGCCGCACCAAGCCCCATCCAGCCTGGCCTTGGACACTGCCAGGAATCCAGGGGCAGCCACAGCTTCCTTGGGCAGCCTAAACAAGCCAACCTTTCACTGGTGGCAATGCAAGGTTGGTTTGTCTCTCTGCAGTGCAGCAGTTGTTGATGCCCTGTCTCCAGAGTCTCACACACCCTCCTGAGCAGCACTCCAAGATGGTGAAGGAGGTACACAGGGAGAAGGCAGCCCTACGGAAACCCTCAGGCCCTGCAGTATTCACACTTAGATTTCAGAGCTCGTTAACGAAGTAAAAAAGGACAGGATCACATGCACACAAAAATAAACCCCAAATAAATCTGCAGAACTCCCCCATCTCCAGAAGGGTCTTCACCTTTGCTGTTCTGCATTGCTGAATTCATAAATGTCGAATTCTTTATCCCTAGGAAGCTAATTATTATGAAAGGTCAAAATAAATAGCCACACTTGTACATAAAGCTCTTGTTAATACAGAGAAGTAGACAGCTCCAATTTACAGGCTGTTTTGCTGTTATAATTACAGATCTCCCTTCGCCAGTGAGTTTGTAACCATTTGGTTTAATTATGAGCTAAGGGGAAGAGGAGGGGGAGGAAGGACAGCCGTGTCCCTCCAGAACAGCGCTTGCCCAGGTACCATGATGGAGTGCATTGAGGATAAGTGAAGTCAGCTCCCGTGGGATTCCCTAAAAACTCCCCTAAAGACCACGACGCTGGAGCTGGGCAAGCAGCTACCAAAGGGTTAAGCTGCAGCCCATTAGAAATGTCCTTCAGTGCTGGGTCTGTTTTTCCTTACAGAACATTAGGCTCAGTGGGGCAGGCAGAAACCCCCGTGGTGCCCCCATTAAAAAAGATCAAGTCGCACATGTCGGTATCACAGCTTCACCCAAACTGTAATTTGTCTGACAGCAGCCAAGGCTGCTGGGCCTGGCCAGGGAGGACCAAGCTGCCTTTTAAAGAGAGAGACCCAAATCCCTTTAAAAAAAATAATTTTGTGGCCAGACGAACTGCTTAACAACATAAAGATGCAATAAACGTTTCTGCCACTCCTCCCCTCCCACTGGAAGTGGGATAAAGCCCAGCACACTACAAAATAATCCCAGGAAAGGCACTGCCGGAGCACTAACAAAATGCTCTGGTGCAGTCAAAGCATCGTCTTTTTTTTTTTTCCCCCCCCTCCCCTTTCTTTCTTTTTTTTTTCCTTAATGCCAAAGGCATTAAAAGAGATGAAAACCACTCCATTGAGCTAGGTGAAACGTTAATCCATTGGCCTTACTTTGCTGGGAAACCAGGGTTTGAATGAGGCCCAAGGCATAAATGAAATGAGTTTAGTGATCTCAGTTTAATTCTTAATAGGCCACAACAGGCACTGCAGATACAGAAGATACAATATTAGGAAATCAAACCCTTTCAGAATTGTTTTTTCCTTTCGGCTAACGAGGGTCAGGAGAGAATTAATACAGAAACTTAAACCTTAAGCCAACCTAAATAGCTCTCTATGCAGTCAGAGTGCAGGAGGAGCAGGGAGATGCTGCCTGCAAGCCCCGTGGCTGAGGAGCCATTCTGCAGCACAGCAGATGCTGGAAAAGCTGATCTGCAGAAAGTGAAGGCTCCATCCAAAGCACGGGAGGATTTCCAGTGACACTTCAGCAGATTTTGAATCGAGCCTACACAACTGCACAATCTGAGCAGTCCCACCAAAGCCCAAACTTCTGCGATGCTGGTAGTGTCAGTCCTTAGGCCAACAGCATCTCGAAAGCCACAGATTCCTCCCAGTAAGCTGGAGTGGGAGGAAACAAACCCAGTCAAACTCCCATCCCTTACCTAGGACCATCCTCAGAATAAACAGTGCCAAGAATGCCGGGTAAAGGGATGCTTCAGTCATGTTTACATGGGAATTTTAGTTCCTTGCAGAGTTTTCCTAGCACCAGCTGCTGTAGTGGATACATTTAATGGGGGTCTCAGGTGGAAAGTCCAACCTTTTAAATGAAGATATTTTGCCAGTACTGAGAAATATCAATTTTGCTTTGCAGGAGGGTAAGGTGTCACTTTTTCTCATAAAAAAGGGAAGAAATAATGCATCAAGACCGGATGACTGAGCTTAGAAGAAAACCAGCAGCAAAACAGCTTTTCGGAGACTTAATAAAAGTAAGAAGTATTTTGAAGTGCAATGATGAAGTCCAGCCTTGAGCTCATTGTGGATCAGACCCCATGGAATGCCAGTGGCTGAATTCTGAGGCAGTCTCCTCCTCAATCTTCATGGTTTCTCTGGCTCGGTCCCTGACAAGGGTCTCCTTGTCACTGTTCACTCTCCCACACTGGCATGTCAGGAGCTGATCCCATGAGTCTCAGCAGATTTACACACCCAGGGGCTGGGACACTCCTCTCCTCACATCAAAGGCAGCTGTGTCATGTGCCAGGAGAACCCAGCCAGCTCTTCCTGCCTCACAAGAAGCCCAGGAAGATCCAGGGCCATTCGGAGGCTGCTCCGTGCCAGCTCCCTTTGTCTGAGCTCTGCCCCATGTGCCCCTCCTGAGGAGAGACCAGATCTGTGGGTGCCCATGTGGTGGAGTTGTCCCAGGGCACTGCAGGAACGAGGGAGAGCAGGATGAAGGCAGGAGGAAAGGTGAACGGTCTGGCTGCTGTAGGACCAGTCCTGCAGCCCATTTCTGTGCAGTCTCACTCCTTCCCTCCTGTGCCCCACAGGCAGCACTGCCCACGCACTCCTGTCTGCCCCTGAGCTCTGCACGGGGATCCTCCCTCCACCCCTGAGCCACGCACCAGCATAACACAGCACCACGGCCCCTTTCTCTCACCCATGTGGGCCAGTCCATTCCAAAAATCTGACTTCAACGGTATTAAGTGCAAAAGCCAGACAACAACAAGAAAGAAAGCCCCCCCCCAAGGCCTCAAACACCTCCAGCACAGTTCACTAAGGTAACAGAAAGCCAATTCACAGCCTACAGAGATACAAGGACATAAATCCTTCAGGATGCTGTCTTATCTCACCACACAGAAATTTAATCACCCACGTCGCTGCACATCAGGGTGGTGAAATACATCTTAGTCTCAATGTCTTCCAGAAAACAAGTTCTTCTCTTAGCATTGTTGCAGCAGTGATACATTGTGTGTGTATATATGTACAGACATATATGTGCTATGTATTTAAATGTATAAATACATAGATCACTTGTACAAAACTGTGGATAATGTCATTTCCAACCTGGTGGCCTTAGTAATACATAAAGCAGTGTCCACAGTTAGACACAAAAGCATTGAAGTTGGTGGTGGATGGCTCCATTACCATTCAATCCATGATTGCACCAAGGGAATAAGAATAATTTAAAAGTTTACCTAACAAATTAAGGCATGCTTGGCAATGCTTTCCTAGCACAAAGTGCCCTGAGCTGGTATTCAGAAGTCATTTCTGCATTGAGCGTGCGGCAGATTTGACTCCTGATGTTTCTGGTGACTGAAGATGTGGAAATTGCTCAGCCTGGACATGCCAGATGGCCTCCCTCCTCCCCGAAAGTGAAAATGGTGGGACAGATTATGGGTTCAGCTCAGTCCCACTGCCACAGCCTTCCAAGGGGGAATGTTGCTTTGTGACCTCAGTTTGGAGGGGCAGGTACAGATCATAACCCCAATACAAGACTAAAAATGAAAACACAGGAGTTGGTGATCCTGGGAAAGACTGAGAGACTATCATTGGGGAATCTGTGGACAGACAAGGAACTAAGGCATGGAAAACGCAGTCCAAATCAAAACTAGGAACAGGTTTTGGGTTGTGCCTCTTCAGCCTTCTCAGCCCTTTCAATGCACAATAACCCCTTTTCTCTCTGCTCTGCTTGGTGCTGTCCTGTGGCTTTGGAAGACACCAAATGTGTTTGGCTGTGAACAGGCTTCACAGTTAACCAAGGTGCACTCTACACTGATAATGTATTCCTGTGCATAATGGCCTGCAAGTGCTGTATTCATGTATGAGCTTTCTCAAAAATTATTTATTAATGGAAGAGATCATATAAAATATTGCTGCTTAATATGCCTGAAAGACTCTCATAAATGCACAGAATCTGCTCTGCTCTTCCAACAGGCACACAGGCCCTGGGTGCAGCCATGTTATACCAGCACTAAGCTACTGCAAGGAAGGAGAAAATCAGGAATGTCTCAGGCAGGAACCTGGCTCCCTGGGCTCCAGCCTGAGAGCACGTGAACGTGCAGCCATCGCGCTGTCACATCACACCGGGTTGCCATGGAGATAATTGCAATGTCATAACTAAAGGCTAATGTCAGCACCGGGTTTTACAAGGAAATGATTGGATTGTATTTTTAATTTACCCCAAAATTATTGCAACTTCTCCATCAGGAAGAAAATGAGAATTGTATATTTAATTTTTTGACAGCAACAGAGCAGAACGTTGTGGTTTAGGATCCTGAAGTTTTTACGTCGCTGGGTTTTTCTGAAGTTGCTCTCAGGTGTTTCTATACACAACTGTATTGAGACAGCAAGACAGAATTCACAGGCTACACATCCATTAGCAATAATAATATACCTACAGATTATGCTGCATGTGTACACCGCTCTCCCAGCCTGAGCCTCATTTAGCAACTCTAACTGTTTTATTAACAATATTAATCAATACTTTCAAAATGCTCTCCTGACCTGAGAGTTGTTAAGCTGCTCTCTGGTAAAAACACACGAAACAAAATGAAATTTTAAATTATCTTCACACTTGCTCAACCATGCTCTTTGCCCTTCCTGCCTGAACTGGTGCCTTCCAAGCTCCCGAGCTAAATCCAGGCCAGCATGGGGCCAAACTGCTGTTTTCTTTGGGACTAACTTCAAAGTCAATAAGCTTTTGCAGAGCTCCAGTCCCCTGGATACAGGGAGCGAGCTGTGGTGCTGCGGCTGACGGCAGTGCTGCCAACAGCACGAGGCAGGGAGCTTGGCAAGGTGGAGACCAACCGTGCTGGAAATGTCACGTACACACACGGCACCATTCACAACCTAAAATAATCATAATCAACACTGTCATCAGTGCAGAAGTAGCTTCACCAAAAGCTCTGCTGCCCAGCCCACTCTGAATGCAACAATCAAAAATACCATGCCAAGGCACAAGTGAAGAGATGAAACAAACCTAGATCTCTCCAAAACGGATGCAAGAGAGAGTGTTCATCTTAGCCTGCTGCCATTAATACCACTTGTTTGTTATACTGAGAAATTATTATTGCAAAAATGACAGAGACTCAGCCCACGGAGGTTTTACTGCTGGTGAAACCCAAATGTGTCACTCGTGTCACACAGGACATGGGCTGCTCTGGTTGTGCATGTCCCACCTGTCCTGCACTCAACATTTCCCATTCCTGGTGAGCACCAGGTGTCCCACAAATCACACACGTGGCCTCCCTCCAGCAGGGCTGTGTCCCACCTCAATGATCACAGAATGTTTGGGTTGGAAGGGACCTTAAAGCTCATCCAGTTCCACCCCCTGCCATGGGCAGGGACACCTTCCACTGTCCCAGGCTGCTCCAAGTCCCGTCCAACCTGGCCTTGGACACTTCAGGGATCCAGGGGCAGCCACCGAGCAGAGCTGGAGCTGCACAGATATGATCAATAGCCACAGGAAAAAGAAAGAATGAGGAAAGAAAGATGAATGCACAGAACCTGTAAGTTGGCTTAAAGGAAACCTGAAACAAAGGTAAAGGAAATTCTTTTGGAAACGCTGCTATTTTCTAATTGTTGGCAACTTGGGTTTGATGCATAAGGAGGAGAAAATGGTCTAAAATTACAGTAATCTTTAACTCTGTTGACACAATTGCCCTTCTCCTCCCTCATGTTAGATGTCTTTCCTGCCCAAAGTGAATTCCAGGAGATAAACAACAGAGCATTTTCCAAAATCAAAATCCTTGTTCAGATCAATTACACACAAAACCTGAATGACACGACACACAAAGCACTCACTTTTTCTGGCAGTTTAATACCAAAGAATTTATTACCATTGTCAGTACAGTATGGATTATTTGAGTATTAGGAGGATATACATTAAAATATAATGTATCTAATGTATAAAATGTAATGACTGCAGTGAGAGCAACATCACACTTGAGTAGAGAAGCAGAAGTAGGCTCTGTTGGAAGCAATTTGGCCCAGTTTAGAAAAACTAGCTGTTAAAAATCACAGGCAAATCCCAAACTGGCTGTTAGCAGCTACCTTCAGCAAGCTCTGCTTCTTGCCTCTACTGCCTGCTGTGGCCAAGCCCAGCCCACCAAGTGCCCCCTCTTCTTCCCGGAGCATTTAGGGCTGAGCACCAAAGCCTCATTCCCTTTACATGCCCCACTGACCCCCTGCAACCTGCCCCATCTGAGAAATCTCTAAGCAGAAGGGTTCTCCTGAAGAATAAACTCAGCTTTAAGGATGCCACCACCCCCTTGGAGTCACAACATTGTCTCTTCGGTCTCACACGGGATCGCCAGAAGAAAAATGAGCACATTGGGAAAGGTACCAATTTAGCGTTCAGCACATGACTGAAAAAGAAGGCACAATGGTGTGAAAGTCAGCCAGTAGTAAGTAAGCTGCACTTCCATAATTTCATAGGAAAATCCTTGGGGCACAGCCAGATTCTGCAAGAAGAAGGCTGTATTTATAGCAATCAGTGTGGTTTGACATATTTCCCCTAATATGCTAAATTACTCCTTCACTATCATCATAACTTCCCCTCAGTCATTCCTCAGCATCTTCTATTAGCCTGGCCTAAAAGCACTTAGGGAGCTTCTCCGGCTGTGACCTCTTTAAAAACGCGTTAATTCCGACAGCAACCGCGCAGGGACGAGGCCGCCCGGGCCGCAATTACCCTGCCCGGGGCTCCCGAGGAGCACGGGGCTCCTCGGCTCTAACAAGGCTCTGCTCCTTCTAACCCGTGTCCTTCTGTCCCTCCCCGTGCACTCCCCCACCCCTGTCCGCAGCTCGGATCATTGAATCCCAGCGGAAGGACGGAGCGCTTCCATCAGCCTCGCACACGCAGGGATTGCCCTGGAGGAACGGCAGCTCTCCCACTCGCCTTGGAGAGCCCCGAGTGCAGAGGCATGAACCAAAGACCCCCAGGACTCCCTGATAATCACTGGATCCTCAGCTCCAGGACTGCGCTGTGGACAATTTTATGGATGACTTGCACGGTCCGTGGTTATACAAAACTACCACTACGAGCCATTTATTTAACAACAACTTGCCCTGATTTCTCACTCGTGGTCTGATGATGTCCAGAAGTCCCACTCCAGCTCCTGGCTCTGCTGTGTGACACTCTGTGTGCATCTGCAGCGAAACAAAGTCCTTTCCCTGAAGAATCTAAACTCTGAAGAGGCAAATCTGTTATGATGAAGCATGTCAAAGCTGATCACCATCCAACATCTCTGCATTTGCCTCTGCTCATCCTTCCCAGCCAGCCCCAAAAGAACAGTCATTACAGCCCTGCCCAATTTCTGTGTGGCACTCGCTGGCTTGTGTGAATAATGATGTTTAGTATTTCATCAGGTTATTCCGTAACAAATACACCCAGTGATACTTTTATAATGATCATCTCAACACTCTGCTGTGCTGTCCTCAAAATACTAAGTGACAATAACGTAGTTCTGATTTTATTTTTTAAACCACCTGCATTCTCACATCAAACAGAGACTTTTCCTGTAGAGCCAGAACTGGAAAAAGGATAATGCCCTTTTTTTTTTTTTTTTTTTAAGGGAGGGGTGGGGGGAAAGAAATAAAATCATGCTTCTTCAACCTTTTTTCCTCCCGCTACTCGGGTGCTTGTCTTTAATGAGCAGCTCCAAATGACAGCTTTAATCACTGCCTCTGGCCACTGAAAGAGGCCGCTAATGATAGGAAAGAACAGAGGACCATTTGCATCAATCAGCTCTAGTCTAAATCACTTTTTATGATAATGCATCCAAGCGAAGAAGAACGTCTCTGATGTCTCCTGCATGATGATGTACCACAGTGCTGTCTCCTCATCTCAGACCTCCACATAAATCTCTTAAAGATGCATACACACCCCACCCTGTGCTGCCAGCGCTGGCCCTCGTTTTCTACACCATTAATGATCTACCACCAGGGTAGAGTCAGGAGAGGTTAAGCAATCAGTTCATTCAGCTTTCACTTTCTGCGGGGGATGCCCACTGCTCCGGGAGGAGGGGAAGGGAATACACAGACAGTGCCTGGGCTGTCAAACAAATACAAATTTAGGATCCACAAAATTCCTGGTTTGCCACCCGTTATTATCAGGGCCTGGCAGAGAAAAAACATTGGGCAGAATCCGGAGGGTGCTGCCTGCTGCAGCATCAGAGCTCTTTTACGCAGAGAACTGAACTGCTGCTAAAGCTCTGCTCTTGTGAGTACACCTTATTTACACAGGAGTGCTTTCAAAGGGACTAATCCCATAAGCACAGATTACACCCCACCCACAGAAGGGTTTATGGGCTCAAGCACCGTTCTGTAACACTAAAACAAAAGACCTGATCCTGCACAAGACAGTGCCCTGATTAGACACTGGCCTGAGACAGAAGATCTGGACTGAATTTCTGACAGCTTGAGGTCCCATGTTCAAACCAGCTCTGCAAACAGAGCTCCAGCAGCTCCTCACCTTTCCAGGCTGCAGCTGCGTGTGTGAGGAGGTGCAGTTGCACCGGCCACAGGAACCATATGCACACACCCTCTGTCCTGTACAGTCCTTACACACACCCAGGCTCCCGCATCAACACACCCTGACTTAGCTGAGCCCGCTGGGTGTTTCTGCTCAAAAGCACCAAAGCAAACAGGACTGAGGTCCCACAGCAACCCCCACTGCAAGGGTGAGATTTCCCCAAGCTCGCCCAACAAGCCCTGCGTGGAAACAGCGGGAATTCCGGCTGAGCTGGGTGCCTCATTGCCTCTGGTTCCCTTGAAGATCGCAGCGCTCCCAGGCTGGTGCTGCTGGCTGACCCAGTGACCCACGGGCTATCTGCAGGCTGCTGGTGTGCACTGGGGCTGGTGAGCTCTGCTGTCCAGCCCAGCTTTCCTGGGATGCATAATGCCCTCCCGCTGGGGCCGTGTCAAAACAGCCTCTCCCTGTCAAAGCAAACTAATGGATGCAACGGCAGGTCCGCCACAGTCATGGGGGACGCATACAAATACACAGGGCTGCTTTTATTATTTCCCTTAAATAAGGGGGAAAAGATAAGACAATGTTAATTTGGTTTTGGAGTTTCTCCTAGCTGGCATAATGCTGGATGGAGGAAATGACAGCAATTTCCCTGGCAAGCGTTCTCAGTATTCAGTCTGATCCTCCAGAACTGCCTGGAGAGGCCGCAGGAGCAGTGCTGAGGACTTTATGCTCTTGTAGTTTTGACTGACACTTCTCAGGACATGCTAATCACCTTTCAGGGAAAAAGAGAAGGAAAAGGTCTCCAAATAGGCAATTTTATTTAATCTACTGATGTTAATAAAAAAATTCTTTTTGCTTATGGAAACAGGCTAACCTCTGCAGGGCTTAATCTTCCCTAGCAAAGGGGGCTCACCATGCCAGTTGAAGCATGGACACTTTTAATCTCCTGATTAAAGCCAGGGCTACTATGACTGTACTTATCAGGAGTAAAGGATGGAGGAGAGGGATTTATTTAGAGGGAGCAAAATGCTAACTGAAAATTATGATACCACCATTCTCTAGATGAAAAATTCTTCCAAGAAAATTGCCTTTTTTAGCAAGACATCAGGTTCTGGTGGATCATTTAGGCCACACGTGGGCAGAGTCACTGGGGCTCCCAGTAAAGCACGTGGCTTTTGGTGGAAGGTGGCCAGGCTGGTCCCAGCAATCTGATATCAGGGTCCAGAAGAGCTAATGGGAAGACTCACAATGGCTTCAGTGGGCTCTGTACCGGGGCTTTAGTAAATGCAATTAAAAAAAAAAAAAAAAAAAAAGAAAAAAAGAAAAAAAAAAAAGACCAGAGCAGTATACAACAGCTGTAGCCCTCCTAAGCCTTTCTTTTTTGCAAATGCTTCCCTTGGCGGCTTTATTTCATTTTATTATAATAAACTTCAAAAGGTGTATTTGATCTGCCAGCATTTTTTTCCCTGTCCACCAGGAGTTCATTTCAGCTGTGCAAGGCAGCAAATACTGTACATTAGGTTAATTTTCATTTCAGCTGTACAACATACATTATTGTTTCACTGCTTGGCTTAAGTGAACTCCTGGTGGATACAGTCAAAACCATACCAGCAGATCAAATGTACTCTTTGAAGTTCCCTATAATGAAACATCTTTAAAAAAAAAGGAAAAAGCTTTTAGAAAGCTTTAAAATATCCTGAATTGTTTGGAGCATTTTAATGTTTTGGCCTGTCCCTTCTAAAACCAAGTAATGAGAAATTTCATGCTGTCCATCATCCTCTCCAGCTTTTACCCCCAGAAGAAGTTATATTATGGATGAAGTATAAATTAATCTCTTTGCTGAATGGTTCAACTGAAATGAGCTTAAGGTGATTACAAACCACATCAGCAGATGCTGTATGTGGTGGCTTTAAAGTAAAAAACCCAAACCAACTGAAACTAGCATGATTTGAAGGCATGACTCTGAAGTCTGCAAACTATCTTCAACTTCACTCCAGGAACACGCTAAATTCCATCATAAATCTCAGTGAGGAGAACACGGCCTTTGGAAATGCCACTGAGAAGTTCCCTCCTTGTCACAAGGCCTCCCCCAGTTCCCCAAGGATCCTGCTTCTTCCCTTGTGGACTTCCATTGGTTCAGTTGAATTACCCTTTTGTTTTCTTCACCCCCCCAGCTTATCCTGACTCATTTTACTGAGTCAGCACAGAGTACAACCCACAAAAGGACACCAAACTACACATGGGAAAGGCTGGAAGCTCCTACACCAACTTTACCACCAGTAGGTTGTAATATGGAACTGCATCCCAATGAACACGCTCCTCAACACTCGGAGGAGACAACCCGACCCTGATTTCAACAAACTGCACTCGTTTCTGATTTGAGAACACGTAAAGCTTGTGATTAAATGGGATTAACCCAACAGGCTCAGGTCTCTAGAAGAAAGTGGTTTCACTAACATGTTCTTACAGAAGAGCCCAAGGGCATTCGAAGGCTCATGGATTATCACCAATGGATAATGTCAGAGATGTTCAACCAGTGCCAGGTGAGCTGAGTATCTGTGGTTTGGGGTTATTTCACAAGTGAAATGAGTGCAGAGGTTTCAACAGCCCAGAGGTACCCACGGCACCCCCTGACATCAGCCCAGTACCCCCCCCCCCCCC